>CM064526.1:975560-1065133 GCA_032716605.1 Paralithodes platypus
TATATATAATATATATATAAATATATCCACACACATACAGTATATTACCATTACCATTTACCATTCTTTATATTTTGTTTGACACCTTGTATATATATAATTTATATATATATATACTGTCTATATATATATATATATATATACTGTATATATATATATATATATATATATTTATATATACATTACTTTATTTTATTTACGTGTACAATAGAATTATTTCTGAATTTATTACCTGAAGATTACCTGGCTTTCTTATTTTGTTTTTTCAGTGTCAACCCAGGAGCCATTTCCCTTCTCGTTGGAAAGGGTGTATATTGTGGCAAAGATATACAACTGTATAAACATTCTCATATATTTTCATAACAATAACAATGCATGGAAACAATTGCGCATAGCTCACGAACCAATTACTCTATATTATTTTTGTTTTCACCATTGGAAAGAGCACAATTTTCCGATTCCGGTGATATATACAGTTATATACGTATCCGACCAAATAACGCAACCACGAGGTGGGGAACAGCTCGGAACCCGGCTAGCATCGCCGGAACAGAGACGGGTGAAGCGTAAATATTCGCATTTTGGCTCTTCATTTCAAATATTCATAGCGCAAAAAGTATTTGTCCTAGGAACTTCTAGTTTATTTTATACTCATTAGCATTATTTGCCGTATTCATTCAGCCTAAATTTAAAACCATACACTTCGTAGCAACGAAATAAATCGAAAATGTTATAAACCATATCAATCAAAATCAGATTTTTTTTTTTTCGGTCACTGCATGGAAACAATTGTGCATAGCTCGCGAACCAATTATGCTATATTATTTTTGTTTTCACCATTGGAAAGAGCACAATTTTCCGATTCCGGTGATATATACAGTTATATACGTATCCGAGCAAATAACGCAACCACGAGGTGGGGAACAGCTCGGAACCCGGCTAGCATCGCCGGAACAGAGATGGGTGAAGCGTAAATATTCGCATTTTGGCTCTTCATTTCAAATATTCATAGCGCAAAAAGTATTTGTCCTAGGAACTTCTAGTTTGTTTTATACTCATCAGCATTATTTGCCGTATTCATACAGCCTAAATTTAAAACCATACACTTCGTAGCAACGAAATAAATTGAAAATGTTATAAACCATATAAATCAAAATCATATATTTTTTTTTTCGGTCACTGCTTGAGAACTATTGAAGATAAACAATTTCTGTTTTCAGATTTGGAAAGAGGAGAAAAAATACTATTATTTGAGCAAAAAAAAAATATATGGTCATCACTCACAATTTAGAGCTAGGACGGTGTGAAGACAATTGCATGGGAAATAATTGTATTCCGGACTCATTTACACTTTCATATTTCAATTTATTTACATTTGTTTTAATTTTATCATGTACTATAAATATTCCTCTTTCCATTGATATATGATACATCACAATAAACAGCATTCTGGTGGATGGAAATCGCGAAAAATGTAAGGCTTCGACAACACTCATGAGCCAAATTCAAGACCCAAAATACTTGTCAAGCGCCTCCTTGGACTTATTGGAACATAATATGTCGGAGGGAGTTAATCAATCAATAAATAATAACACATCCTAGCCACAGTGGTGGGCACAGCTAACCGAAAAGTTAGCTGAGATAACCGATAATCAGCTAATGTAGAACGTTAGCTTCGATAACGCTGAATCGCTAAATTGCTAAAGAAATTAGTGGAAGTTAACGATAACAGTTAACATCTAACTTTTATCATATGAATTTAGCATTGGTTTGATTTTTCCCTCTTAAACCCTTAAACACAAACCTAGAAAGCTAAAACTATGATATGCATTAGGTTGTAGTTGTAGTTAATGACAAAACATAGTAAAATACCCCAAAAAGGGAATTCCCCCACCAACCTCCCGACCAACAACCCAGTGGCAGTTCCGCAAGAAACAGAGCGAAAGCCAACCGGGACGAAAGGACCCAACAGCCAGAGGAGAAAGTGGGACGTACCCACAAGATCAAAGGAAGCCGTCAACCCTGTCAGTCAACGGAGGAGCACACGACTGGACCAGGGGACCGACCCCAACACGGCCGGAAACAAAAAGGCCCCAAAGGCACGTCGGCCAAAAGTGGTGGATTCCCAACCTTTTTAACACCCACGACACCCACATACCACACACATCACTATACTAAGGAAATCATGTAGTTCTAACAGTGTCAGATATTCCCAACCCTTTTTTTACCTCCACGACACCCACATACCACACCCATAACTATACTCCTAGAATTTCTACGAGATGGAGCCATTGGTATAGCAGGCCCCCTAACCCACATCATCAACTTGTCAATTAACACCAACACTGTACCTGCTGAACTGAAGGAAGCTATTGTAACCCCTCTATTCAAGAAAGGAAATAAACTAGAAGTTGGTAACTACAGACCAGTTAGCATATTATGTATTGTATCTAAAATCCTTGAAAGAGCGGTATACACCCAAATTGAACACTACCTCAAACAAAATGATCTATTCTATAAGTTTCAATCAGGTTTCAGATGCATGGACTCGACAGACTCCTGTCTCATCCACTTAACGGATCACATTCGTAAAGAAATGTCTAAAGGTAACTACACCGGTATGGTTCTTCTTGATCTACAAAAAGCGTTTGACACAGTAGACCATGATATCCTATGTAATAAACTACAAGCAATGGGCATAGGATCTGTGAACTGGTTTAAATCTTATCTTAGTGGTAGAACCCAAAGAGTCAAAATTGACGATAATATATCTGATCCTATGCCAATTAACTGTGGGGTACCGCAGGGAAGCATCCTTGGTCCCTTACTCTTTCTCTGTTATGTGAACGACATGGAACTGAGCGTCTCATGTAAATTATTACTGTATGCAGACGACAGCGTGCTTCTGGTTTCAGGAAAAGACCCAATAAGTATTGCCGCTTCACTTTCCAAAGAACTAGAATCATGCAGTGAATGGCTAGTGGACAATAGACTATCTCTTCACCTGGGCAAGACGGAAGCCATCTTATGTGGAACAAAACGCAAACTGAAAGACATTGTGGGCTTCTCGGTCAACTGTAATGATATTCCTATAACAACAGTGTCACAAGTTAAATATCTCGGACTAAAACTGGACGCGAGTTTGTCAGGTGAAACAATTTTGGAATCTATCCTGAGTAAGTGTAGAGCACGTATAAAATACCTGTATAGACAGGTGGGATGCTTGCCCGCGGCGACCAAAAAGACCCTCTGCCAAGCGCTTGTTCAATGTCATTTTGACTATTCTGTGTCATCCTGGTACTCTGCATCATCTAAATCAGCACAGCACAAACTTCAGGTCACTCAAAATAAAATGGTTAGGTTCATGCTGAACCTAGGACCCAGATCACATGTTAGCCAGGAACAACTTCAGTCACTAGGTATGCTCAATGTCGCTGACAGGGCCAAACAAATCAGGCTAACTAATGCCTTAAAAATTTTCTATGACAGAGCTCCAGAGTACCTAAAGAATGATTTTGTTAAAGCAAATGAGAGGAGTGGACATAATACAAGACACAGGATGTTTAATTTTAAGGTCCCGAGAATCCAAGGACAGGGTAAGCAAACATTCTTCTTCACCGCCATCAAAGACTGGAACGACCTACCCCAGTCAGTCCGTGAAAAGAGAACACTGTATTCCTTCAGACGTAGCCTGAAGGAACACCTGAACCGGACAGCTGCGAGAAGGGAGCACCAAGCTTATGTCTACTACTAAATGCGACATAAGAGATAGACAAACCAAACTGAAATTATTACTGGTTACGGATTACTGATATTTACTATAGGATGTAAGATATCTTAAAATAACCCCCTAGAAATACTTTCTCTAAAGTATCTATTTCTTTATCCTCCCCATTTTCCCCAGCTAACCTAATCCCACAAGGACCCCAATGGAAATACGCCTAACGGCCTTATTGGGCTATCCTTAGTTGGAATTATGCAAGGCTGGTACATGCCATATTTGTAACAAACTATGTGGTACCAACTCTGTAAATTGCTAACTGAATAAATATTATTATTATTATTATTATTATTATTATTATTATAACCCTATGCCAGTTATTGTAGTGAGTTATGCCTGTTAATTCAGATCAGTTCATTTCAAGCAAATCTGCATACAATCATCAGGAGAGATGCAGGAAAGATACTTAGTATCCCTCCCCATGACGAGTATAGATATAAGTACCCCCGTGCCCAGTTGTCCCTTTCCTTTTTCTTCTAGTAACTAAGTGTATATAATTATAATGTTAACTGGAGTATGCCCACCGATATTGATACGACATAGCGGCACTGTCCTTGTGTCGGATTGTGCCACGTGCATACCAACCCGGTTTCATCATCTTATTAGGACGACGGCTATAATGCCGTCATTCATGCATGTATTCAATCCTTAGGGTAACTATCTGTTATCCACAATGTTGTTTCTCTTTTCCACTTAACTCCGCATGTTACACGCCCCTTAAATCACAGTCTTCTAGAAAACAAACCACATGACTTTCCTCCTGGACATTCTTGATGTACCAACTATATATTTAATTAGATAACCACCTTGTGGGCTATAGTACTTTCATTGTGTAGGTGCGAAGGCGATCTCAAGACACCTTCGATTTCCAGTCCACAACGAATCCGATCATGATTATGTCAGCCCTATAATTAATTATGTAACCCCCATACCCCCCCTTCGTCCTCTGACCTAACCTCTAACCCGCAATACTAACCCTCTGCCAGTTATTGTATTGATTCATATCTGTTGATTTATATATGTTTAATTACGACCAATCTGCATACGATCATCTCAAGAGAAATGCAGGAAAGCTACCTAGTATCTCTCTCCATTACGAGTAGATAGATGCAGCCCCCATGCTCAGTTTGCCCCTGTTCTAAGTAACTAAGATATATTGATACCGTCCTCCATGCAGGCATTCATTTAGTTGGATAATTATCTTTTATCCGCCATGTTGTTCCTCTCTTCCATTTACTTTTCCACAATTGTTATATGTCTTCCCAACCACCACCTCCTAATCCACAATCCACACTACTCTGTTTTACTTCGTGACCCCATGCCCAGTTGTAACCTTCTGGGTCACCCTGTGTTTTCTCCTTCACACCCCGCTGCACACACAACACTACCTGTTCGATCGTAGGGCAATGCCACCCCTATGTCCAGCGCATTAAGGGTCACTGTCCTAGGTCACGAGCGACGCGGCGACCTAGCCTCAACCCGCCACCCTTCCAATATCCAACCCCCACCTGTAAAGACGCCCATAAGAATGTTCTAACATGCCGATCCCGTTCATTTCCTCACCCCAATAAATAGAAGGTAAAGACCTAGCCTTGTACCCCCATTAACTATCCTCTAACTTGCTAGCCCGACCCGCAACCTGAACCAGGACTATGGACGGCGCGAGGCTAGAACAGCCGCCTCTTGCCCCCCTAAACAGTGTACGTTTCTGCCTGACTTACACTTTCACGAAAAAACACTATTCATGAGCCCCACGAGTGATCCTAGTAGGTAAAAACTAGAGTCCATGATCAACCATCACTAGGAGTATCATTCCTAACCCCCCACATCATATGTCAACCCCATTAGCATAAAGAACCCCATATATACGTATTTAGGGAGCGGCATGCCCCCGACCCCAAGGGGACCCCCCCAGGCCCCGCGGACGTTCGCCATGACCCACACGTAGCCAACAAATTCTTGCCAGACACCAGGTGAGTTTCCAACAGGTTATGAACTAACTGTCTAAATACCTATCCAAATACCATCCTATCCCATCCTTACCCAAAACCAAAATCTTCCTTAACCCATCCTAGATTCCGAATAGCATGTCAGCTAGACCAGAGAAGGATACTTAGGTGAATTGATGAATAATACCTCCCAGCCTGGGCACGTATGGCGCCCAGGAAAGTAGTGCTTAAACCTTCACCAAATCCTGCCTAACCAACTCTAATAGTACCTCATACTAGAGTAAAGATATCCACGATAATAAATCAGATTACAAGCTACTTACTGCCGAATTGAAGACCCCCTGACGACCCCCCCCCCCCCCTAAGTAACGAAAATATATTAACTACTTCTAGCCCCGACATCCAGTACTTCTAGAACGTTCATACAGCTCCCTTAACCAAGCCTATACATACGACACAAGGACAACAGTCGGCCAGTTGAATATTAGAGCTCAAAGCAACGGTTGTGCCGCACTGTGTTGTTGTCTAGTACTCCTCCCCTCCCCCCCCCCCCTCAAGATTCTCGATAATTTCGGCGTTCCGTAATCTGTGCAACTCTGTGAGGAAGTTAATTAAACTCTTTACGAATACTTTATTGCGATCGGGACTGCCGGCAGTAATATTATATTGGTAGACAACAAATTCACCACTTATTTGCTGTTTCATAAACTTCTTGTAGTGCACCCTCTACTACTTGAGTTTACGAACGATCATAACTCATAACTGGTCGAAGGCAGAAAGATCTTGTTATGTTAGAAGGGATTATGCGAGAAACTCGTAATTGAGGACTCTGCAAAAATAACTCCTTGGCAACAATTGACTGTTGAGCATTTGTGACAAAAAGGTGTAAAACCTCCCGCGCTCATTGAACCTCTTATAAGGACCAGAGATACTTAAGCAGTCGCTTTTCCCGACTGTCTTACGTTAATCCGATACGTTGTTCGTCCGGTTGACCCGGAGACAGCGTTATTCAAGGTCCCCAGCAAGGGTAACATATCGGAGCGTCATCACCGGTTACGCAAGAAACCCATCTGTAAACCTTCTCTACACTCCCGGACAGCTTGGACGGCCCCGGAGCTGCTTTTAACCCCCGACATTACCGACGCAAGATAACCAGGAAAACTCTATCACAGTGTTAATTCGCAAAGTACCAGTGTTACGGTGCTACTAACTCAACCACCCAGTGTCTTCGACTATGTCTCAATTCTCTATGATGTTGGGAAGCCAGTGATTATCTTGCTAGTACGTACTCATATATATCAGTGAAATTTAGCTTAGGCGAACTGACTCCCGTAATTATTCTTGCCATCAGGTTTCAACCTCGCCAAAGGAATAAGTCCGAATTAATTGGACTACGGCTCGAGCGAAAGCAATTCTGAAATAAGTGATTGTGATTTATCCACCAGAAACCTGATTCGCCCCTCACTGATATTTTCGGTCTGAAGTGTTACCTAGACAAGCGATTATACTAGACCAGTGCAACTAGCTTTAGTTATCCCTTTACGTTAATTCTTGGGCAATAACCATATTACTGATACTTTCATCCTTGAGTAAGAGTCATATTACCAGAGAGTTAACAAAGCGAAATACCTAACCTGTGTTATTTGTGTACCTTACGTATCGGTAAAGCGAAGTGATCAGAAGCATTATACCTGAACGTTGGAAGTGGGAAGTGAACCTCTATCCAAATCCGCGAGAAGTGCTAGAGATTGTAAAAGTCCAAAAATACGCATCTGACTTATTCAATTTACCATTGTTTCAAGTGCACATATAACCATTATTCTACCTAGTGTTTTTGGAGAATAAAGCTGCATTATAAACCATTACTTTGATGTTATTTATGTCCTCTATTGATACCATTGTGTACTGTGCATGAAATCCTATAACCCAATCTTGCAGAACTCACCTATACCAAGTTAATCCTGTATAAAATCAGGGCATAACACATAGGCTAGATTTCATAGAATGCCAAGATCAGATGATTAATGAATGTGCATCCTTTTGTACATAAATCATTAAATGAAAGAATGAAATAAACATTAGCTTACAATCAAATTTATTTGCATACATTAATACAAAACTGTTCAGTATTACTACTGTATCACAATATTTACTGTTCAGTATTACTACTGTATCACAATATTTACTGTTCAGTATTACTACTGTATCACAATATTTACTGTTCAGTATTACTACTGTATCACAATATTTACTGTTCAGTATTACTACTGTATCACAATATTTACTGTTCAGTATTACTACTGTATCACAATATTTACTGTTCAGTATTACTACTGTATCACAATATTTACTGTTCAGTATTACTACTGTATCACAATATTTACTGTTCAGTATTACTACTGTATCACAATATTTACTGTTCAGTATTACTACTGTATCACAATATTTACTGTTCAGTATTACTACTGTATCACAATATTTACTGTTCAGTATTACTACTGTATCACAATATTTACTGTTCAGTATTACTACTGTATCACAATATTTACTGTTCAGTATTACTACTGTATCACAATATTTACTGTTCAGTATTACTACTGTATCACAATATTTACTGTTCAGTATTACTACTGTATCACAATATTTACTGTTCAGTATTACTACTGTATCACAATATTTACTGTTCAGTATTACTACTGTATCACAATATTTACTGTTCAGTATTACTACTGTATCACAATTTACTGTTCAGTATTACTACTGTATCACAATATTTACTGTTCAGTATTACTACTGTATCACAATATTTACTGTTCAGTATTACTACTGTATCACAATATTTACTGTTCAGTATTACTACTGTATCACAATATTTACTGTTCAGTATTACTACTGTATCACAATATTTACTGTTCAGTATTACTACTGTATCACAATATTTACTGTTCAGTATTACTACTGTATCACAATATTTACTGTTCAGTATTACTACTGTATCACAATATTTACTGTTCAGTATTACTACTGTATCACAATATTTACTGTTCAGTATTACTACTGTATCACAATATTTACTGTTCAGTATTACTACTGTATCACAATATTTACTGTTCAGTATTACTACTGTATCACAATATTTACTGTTCAGTATTACTACTGTATCACAATATTTACTGTTCAGTATTACTACTGTATCACAATATTTACTGTTCAGTATTACTACTGTATCACAATATTTACTGTTCAGTATTACTACTGTATCACAATATTTACTGTTCAGTATTACTACTGTATCACAATATTTACTGTTCAGTATTACTACTGTATCACAATATTTACTGTTCAGTATTACTACTGTATCACAATATTTACTGTTCAGTATTACTACTGTATCACAATATTTACTGTTCAGTATTACTACTGTATCACAATATTTACTGTTCAGTATTACTACTGTATCACAATATTTACTGTTCAGTATTACTACTGTATCACAATATTTACTGTTCAGTATTACTACTGTATCACAATATTTACTGTTCAGTATTACTACTGTATCACAATATTTACTGTTCAGTATTACTACTGTATCACAATATTTACTGTTCAGTATTACTACTGTATCACAATTTACTGTTCAGTATTACTACTGTATCACAATATTACTGTTCAGTATCTACTGTATCACAATATTTACTGTTCAGTATTACTACTGTATCACAATATTTACTGTTCTCACAATATTTACTGTTCAGTATTACTACTGTATCACAATATTTACTGTTCAGTATTACTACTGTATCACAATATTTACTGTTCAGTATTACTACTGTATCACAATATTTACTGTTCAGTATTACTACTGTACTGTTCAGTATTACTACTGTATCACAATATTTACTGTTCAGTATTACTACTGTATCACAATATTTACTGTTCAGTATTACTACTGTATCACAATATTTACTGTTCAGTATTACTACTGTATCACAATATTTACTGTTCAGTATTACTACTGTATCACAATATTTACTGTTCAGTATTACTACTGTATCACAATATTTACTGTTCAGTATTACTACTGTATCACAATATTTACTGTTCAGTATTACTACTGTATCACAATATTTACTGTTCAGTATTACTACTGTATCACAATATTTACGGACACTGTTAATCAAGATTAAATTCAATATATTAGCGAGTACCGGTAGCTAAAATTAAAATATAATGTTTCTCTCGTGAGTTATGTACAACAGTATCTCTATACAATATCAAAAGAACGATACAATATTACTAGATAGTAAATAATAACAAAAATATAGTAATTATGATTAATTATTTATGATTATGACTTATTACTCATGAGTCATAACTCATGAGCTATGTAACGACACTTCTGTCGAATAGATTTTTTTTTATTGAGTTAGAAAACTTAGATAGGCATAGACAGTAGAACACAATCAATAAGCTTAACCCCTAAAGTTAAGTTTTATATCCTAGAAGTAGATCATTGGCTAACGAAAATCATCTATTGATAACTAGAATATAATGCAAATTACATCATGGTGCTGAACGGGTTAATAGTTATAATAATATAAGTATTACCTGTAATTATTGTTAATCAACAATTAACTAAAATGCATTTGAGACTGTGGTTGCCTGGGAAACAAATTTACTTTCTAATATAGGAATAAATACAAATATATATACCCAAATAGATCTATGGTAACTTTTTGAAAATGTTAATGTCGTAGTTTTTCTGTAGCGAATTTCTCAAGTCGGCGCTAGGCTCACGACACGTGACGTTCATGTCATAACATGACTCATGAGTCTTGTATTGTGTACTGTACATGTGATGTGACGTGATATTGTGTAATACTGCCTGTTGCAATGTTGCAATTACATATTCACATAAATATGTGTAATTTTAGGGTTTGCAAACGTTTTTTACCAATAACTTTTTTTTACCAGCGAATGCATATTAGCTGATTAGCTGACTTACAGTTAGCGGCAGTAAATTTATCGGAAGCTAATCGGTTCGCTAACGATTTTCAAAGTTAGCTTAAAAGCTAACCAGCTAACTAAATATTTAGCTTCGCTATTAGCTGTTAGCTGATTAGCGGAAATCGTGCCCACCACTGCCTAGCCATAACTAAAAAACCTACACGAGGCCAACTAGACGGGGGCAGGTGGCAGAATATATCAAAAGCACAAACCTGGAACCAGCGAAGCCCTCCAACATCAGGAACGTAGGCTGAAAAGCATCATGAACAAGTGCCAAGTCCCTCACTAAGTGAGACAACTTGAAACGCACATGTTCCTCTCGAAGCGAAGAAAACACTGCTTAACCCACCCGAATAGGTGGCCGAAAAGCGGGCCCTGGATCCTCTAAAAGAAGCCTCATGTCTATAAGAGCTAAAATAGAATAACCTGAGGGAAAAACAAACACGTGGGAGTCTTGCCTTAGCACAACAAGAACTCCTGAAAAAGATTTTTGCCAAACACCCGGAAAACAGTCTCCTAAGGCGAGTGGGAAAAGGTGTAGGCCTACACAGCCTAGCTAGTCTATAAGCTACCCTGCCTTCAGCATAAAGCATGTACATATGAGAAAAGAATCACAAGTCGGAAGGCAGGAGAAGAATGAAGCCGAGGCTGGGCACACCTCCAAACACATCCGGACCCGACGGTGCTGGATGACGCGCACATTAGACAGCAGACGCCTGAGAAGCGCATTATTGCTGGATTATGTTTAATGCTTTTAATATTTTTATTTTTTACTGGTTTTTTCTAGTAGTGGTACCCACATCATAAGGACGAGTCCGTGAGTGGCTTTGTTATATTTAACCTCTGGAATGCGCACCGTATGTAGTGAACACCATGCGGTGGTGCGAACCTATTTACCGGTACACTGTTTCCATCACTAAAATCGTTATTTTACCATAAATATCATTAATACTTATCCATATGCGCCTATTTTACGTTTAATATGAAGATAGTAACAAGTTACAACAATAAAACAAGTGGAAACAGTGTTTGGATGGCCAAAATCGCGAAATGAAAGTGAGAGTTTCATTCATCAAGTGTGACCCAGCCTGGCCCACATCCTCCCCTCACGATGCCTGGAGAGACACTGACGTCTGTCTCTGTATCTCTCACTCTTTCCCACGCTTGGTAACACATATAACCACGCCCTGCTAGCAACTCGCTAATGTTAGCACGAAAAAGACCACAGAATAAGGGAATAACAGGAAAAATAGGTGATAATTGAAGGGGGGGGGGGAAAGGAGGGGATGTGGAGGAGTGATATGTGGCATGGCCGAGGGGCAAAACACAAAAAAAAAAAAAAATATTCAAGTGCTACAGGGGTGTTTTAAATGTTTTTTTTTTAGGCCTAGGATCATAAGAGTCTCCCCGCAGTCACCCAGTAAAACTCATGAGTCTCCCCGCAGTTCTCAGGTTAAGAGCTTTTCGCTCACGAAAATTGGCAATCTTGATATTTTACTCTCCTGTAGGCGGGTCGTTTGAACGGCGAGCCCTGAGTTCAAAGAATGGCCATTACTATTGTAAGGCGCATCGTCAATGATGGAGGAGCCACTAATGAATATACACATTGATCGTACATATATTGCTGGCGGAGTTGTGCACTCTGCTGATCACCTTCTAAATTGAATCACTTCTTCCTTGATGCAAATTTTATCTGCCTACCAAATATCGTGAACATTGGTTAAAACTTTGTAAGTTGCATACGCTGACGGAGGAATACGCTCTGCCAATCACCTCCTAAATTCAATCACTTCTTCCTTAACGCATGTCCTATTTGCCCACCAAATTTCGTGAAAATTGGTTCATATCGTGCTGAGATATATTGCTTAAAGATAAACAGACTGACAAACAGACAAACGGAGGCAAAACCATTACCTCCTCCAGATTCGTTGGCGGAGGTAAATATAAGGTAGCCGACACGTTACAGATTCACATTAAAGTAGAGAGAAAGACACAAGCAGACAAGAAGATACGAACATTACTATAGCTTATTGTGGGAAGTAGCCTCCTCTAAGACTGCTATAATATCTGGTAAGGTGAGCCGGGTATATTATTGTGGGAAGTAGCCTCCTCTAAGACTGCTATAATATCTGGTAAGGTGAGCCGGGTATATTATTGTGGGAAGTAGCCTCCTCTAAGACTGCTATAATATCTGGTAAGGTGAGCCGGGTATATTATTTATGGTGGGAGGTCAGGATCAAGTCAAGGGAGAGGGACAAAACATTGAGGAGGTGGTGATAACATCAATATTAACCCTATCAGTAAACCAGGATGCATTGCTTCATTATATTCTGGATATCATTAGACATTTTCAAGCAACTTTGGAATGCATTTTGAATGTCAGAGGGTTAATCGAGATACTTTTACCCATTTGATTCGTAGATATCTTTCCTAAGCTACATAAAATCGTCTGATAATTAACAGATTATAATGAAGAAACGTGCCTTCATATGCTAAAACCGTTAAACACGTAAAGTAAGGGGTAGGTTACCTGTACGGAGGAAGTATGGTAGGCTACGTATATTTACAATGATGAATTATAAGTGTCTATAACTAACATATAGCCTATTATCTTAATCTAACCATAATTAATATTTTGCTAACATTTATTTCATACTAACCTTACCTCTATTATTTTGCTATTATTGTATGCTAAACCTATTATAGGTTATTAACAGAAAAACTACTCTAGTTACTCATATAAAGTACGTTTTCTCTTATTCATGTATTAAGAAAACTTACATATATGACTTTTTATGGGGAAACTGATAAATTTCAACGCGATATGTCGTGTTTATTTTATAAATGTATTTAATATTATATTCAATAGATGATTTTCTGCTACATTAAGTATATACATTATAATTTTAGAATTGATAATGTGTATGGAATACTATGTGAAATACCCCAGGAACGAAATTCCTGAGAGCGAAACTCCCATCCCCAACGAGATCCCCGGTCCCTTTTCCATCCCCGATTTGGTCCCTCTCTCTTCCACCTCATTCCACATGTTATACGTCTCTCCAATCACACTCTTCTAGTATACAAACCACATTACTTTAACCCCTGACATTCTTGATGTACTGACCAAGTGTATATTTAATTGTGTAACCACCTCTCTTCTTATTGTTTAAATGTGCAATTTGCTTGGAGGGTTATAATAATAATAATAATAATAATATTTATTCAGTTAGCAATTTACAGAGTTGGTACCACATAGTATGTTATAAATATGACATGTACCAGCCTTGCATAATTCCAACTAAGGATAGCCCAATAAGGCCGTTAGGCGTATTTCCATTGGGGTCCTTGTGGGATTAGGTTAGCTGGGGAAATGGGGAGGATAAAGAAATAGATACTTTAGAGAAAGTATTTCTAGGGGGTTGTTGTTGTTGTTGTTCCCTAAGCTGCCTGGCCGAACAGCCCCGAGTCCCTGAGAAAGGCCATGGCCACGATCGGGCTTTCCCACAGAGCTCTCATTGAGTGTAGATTGTGTTGTTGGCGTAAGTGGTTGTGAAATGCAGTCTTCTATGATGTGTTTAATGGTATGGGGTGCTGTGTTGATGGTGTCCGCATCTCAGATTTCGGGAGGTCGTGCATGCAGCTGTCTGTGTTGTCTGTGAGTGAGTGGATGGATCGGTGAGAGATATGAGTATGGATGTGCTTCTGGAAGTTGGTTCGGGGTGGGCAGGGAGGGAGAGAGTTTTGATATTTCTTGGTGTCTGTGGGTGTGTTGCCATGTAGTTTAGTGAGGCTTGAATAGTCTGTAAGGTCTTATGATGTGTTTCAGCTAGGTTAGAAGCCCAGGCTGGGCTTGCGTATTCCATCACTGATCTTATGTATTGTTTATATATGTTTGTGGTGTGCTGTTTGAATGTCATATGAGTATCATATGTTACTCCTAGGATTTTGGGTGTGTGTGTATGTGTTAGGGGTGTGTTGTTTATGGTGAGTTGAGGGATGTATTCGTGTTCTCCTGTCCAACTTGTGGTTGCGGTGGATTTGGCTGGGGCTAGATTAAGTCTGATAGGGTTGAAGGAGATCTGTTGCTCTTTTTGGGTCATGGTGTGTGCATGTGAGTGTTATGTCATCTGCATAGGAGGCTAAGTTTATTTGGGGCGTATTGGGTGTAGTTATATCGTGCATGTACAGATTGAAGAGTGCGGGCGATAGGACGGATCCTTGTGGGACTCCGTTTGGAAAGTTTCTGATTTTAGATGACTGACCGGCAAAAGATACGTGTGCACATCTGCCTGCTAGGAAGTTGGCCAGCCACCGTTTTGTGTTGTTGTGCATGTTTGTGTTGTAGATTTTGTTTGTTAGGTTGTGGCGGGGGATGGCATCGAAGGCTTTACTAATGTCGAGTGTGGCTAATAGTGATCTGTGTGGTGGTCTAGCTGAATTGATGCCGTCGAAAGCTCTTTGTGTAAGGTCTGTGAGAAGAGTGTTTGTGGAGTGCAGTGGCCTAAAGCCATGTTGTGTTGGAGCTAGGGGTAGGTCAGGTGTAATTAGTTGTAATACTAGGCGTTCCATGACTTTGGAGGGGGTTATTTTAAGATACCTTACATCCTATAGTAAATATCAGTAATCCGTAATCAGTAATCATTTCAGTTTGGTTTGTCTATCTCTTATGTCGTATTTAGTAGTAGACATAAGCTTGGTGCTCCCTTCTCGCAGCTGTCCGGTTCCGGTTCCAGACAGCTTGCAGTGTCTCCAGATTACTGCACAGGCGTTTTAAGAGGGGTGAAAAGAAAATTTGTGTTAGTATAATAGGAGTTAGGATAGATAGTAAAGGTGGGTTTTATATTATTTAGAGAGATAGTTTGTCGTCATCTTTTAAAGTCAGGGTTGATTTAAGTCAAGTTGGGGGGAAGGTCAGAGATGTTGATGATGCTGATGATGATGATCGGTGGTGGTACAGTACAGTACTGCTCGGTCGGGGTGATTTAAGTCAAGGTGAGGGTGAAGTCAGAGATGATGATGATGATCAGTGGAGGTACAGTACAGTACTGTTCTATGTGTATTCTGTTGGTGTACTGTGTGGGAATGGTTATTCAGTTGGGTGGTAATTTTATATGCTTGTGATTTTGTTTGTTGTTCTGATGAAGGTTCCTAGGGCTGAGGCGATGACATGTTTGCTATGTTGTGGTAGGTCTCCTATGCTTGATGTTGAAAGTTCCTCCTTGGACTATCGTTTTTTGTTGGTGTTTCTGAGATTTCTGTAGCGGTTATCCTGAGGTGGTGATGATGGATGTTGGGTCTGGGTATGGGTGGTGTTGTTTTGGCTTTTTTTTGGGTGCTGAAAATTTGCCGTTTTGATGGTGGGGTTTCGTTGGCCTTGGCTTTTACTGTCGGTTGTTTTTGTTTGTGTTTTTTTACTTTCATTTGGGCTTTTTTCGGTTGGGATGCTCTTGGGTTGGCTGGTATTCCCAGTACTGGTAGGCTACCAGTATCAGTTATTATTATTTGTTGTTGTTGTTCCGTGGGCTGTTGCTCTGTTGAGTTAACTTGGGTCATCGTGCACTCTGGTGATGGTTGTGGGGTGGTTGAAGCTGTAGGGGCTGATGTATTCGCTGCCAGTACTGGTGGTGCTGTGGTACCGGTAGTTGTATCTACCGGTACTAGAGGTGTTCTGCAACTTGTGCTAGTTGCAGCTACCGTTACTGGTGGTGTTGTGATAGCTGTAGCTACTGGTGCTGGTGGTGTTGTGGCTGTTGTAGTTGTAGCCTCCGGTACTGATGGTGCTGTGACTGTTGTTGTTGTTGTTGTTGTTCCCCCAGCTGCCTGGCCGAACAGCCCCAAGGCCCCGAGTAAGGCCAAGGCCATAAACGAGCGCCCCCACAGAACCCTCCCTGCCGACCACAATAAAGCCTGGGTGACCGAAGCCACTCCAAGGCGGGGAGCTGAGAGGGTGCGTAAACGCCCGGGAAATCAAAGCCCCACCCAGGGCCCTGTGCCCCTCAGCAATTATGAAGAGAAAGTTGAGGGGCAAAGGAATAATGTGACGCTTTAGCTTCCAATCTTGGTAGATTGGAAGGTCAATCCACGGAAGAGACGCCGTCACATGAGATCTAGAAAATATATAAGTAAAAGGAACAGTCAGAGTAAGCTATGGGCATGGCAGAGATCGCTCAGGTCTCACTCTGATAGACCAGCCCATCACCAGTGCTGTGACTGTTGTAGCTACTGGTACTGTAGGTGTTGTGTTTGTTGTGGATGCAGGTGGTGTTGGTGTTGATGGTGATGATGTTGTTATAGTTATGGCTGCAGTATGTGATGAGTGTGGTAGGGGGGGTTGTGGGCCTGGTGGAGGGACTGGGCAAAGCATATGTGGGGGGTCTGGTTGTTGTGAGGGTGGCGGTATGCTTATGTTGGTGGAAGATGGTCCACCATCTGTATCAGTGTCATTATTTTTTGTTTGTACAGCATGTTGGAGGTTGCTGATGATGGAGGCCATTATGTGTAGCTGCTCCTCCATTGGCAGTGATGTTATGGTGTTAATTATGTTGATGTGTTTGCCTTGGTCTTTGGGATTTGGTGCTTGTGTGGTGTTTTGTGGCCTAGTGTTTGAGTTGTGTTGTGGGTGGGTGGGAAAGTTTGTTTGATAATTGTGGGATGTCATAGTTGTGGGGCTTTGACTCTGTAAGATATGGGAGTATGATGTGCAGGGCCTGGAGTCCCATGTACATTCGTGGGCTTTGTGATGTTGAGGACTAGGCTTGTTTGCCCCTAGCGGACGGCATTCTGGTTGCACAGTTTGCACTGATGCACCTTGTTCCCTTGCTAGTGGTAGTGATGCAACTTGTTCCTGGCTTTGATTTTCAATACTGGCTCCCTGAGGGTTTTTTGGTGTTTTGCTTTTAAAAATTCTGGGCAGGTGTTTGAGGTGGATGGGTGGTCTCCGTTGCAGTTTGGACATCTGTATTCTGTGCTCGTGCATTCACTGGTTGGATGTTGTTGAGCGCATTTGGCGCAACGTATCGATGTTGCTCGGCAGCTTTTGGTCATGTGGCCCCATCTTTTGCACTTCCTGCAGCAGAGGGGCGGTGGGGTGTAGGGGGTGACGGTGCGCTGGAAGGTGGCAACTTGGATAGTTTTAGGGAGGGGGGATCGAGAAGTGATCCGCACTTTGTTTGAGGGGTACAGCTCCCCGGTAGTATAATTTTTGTCCTTAAATCTAATGATATTGACTATATTACTGCCTAGGCCTATGTCAGTTTCTTGTAGACTGCTGGTGATCTCCTCTATGGTTATGTAGGTGGGAATGCTTATAATACCATGGGAGAATTGCTGGTTATCCCTAGGTAAAGACACTGTAACTTCCCATTGTCCGATTTTGATGGTATGTAGAGCATGTTCTATTACTGAGGTGCTAAGTTCAGTGTCAGTGTCCACTGCCAGTATGCCCTTATCTTTGTTTAGTCGTAACATTCAGGGCATTAATGTGGAGATGTTGTTCAATGTTTTTGAAGAACTCGAGGTACTTTGTGTCCTTAGAGAAGAATGCTGCATCTTTGGGTTTGACTAGAATGGTATGAAAAGTTCGGGAGGGGTACTTACCAGCGTTGTTTGGGCTTACCGCTGGTGTTTGTTGGTCACCATGCCGCCTATGTATATTGGATGATTTTGCGTTAGCACAAGAGTGGAAGGCACTATTTAACCATTGGTCGGGGTCTGTGGGGCAGTCAGGGTTTGTGGGGTCAGTTGTGGGGGTTACATGCATGATAGGTGAGGTCGAAGAGGTGTTAGTAGTGAGAGAAGATAGTGAGACGTCCTCTCCAGACGCCATCTTAACCACCATACAGGCTATAATACTTTCATTGTGTAGGTTCGAGGCGATCTAAAGACACCTTAGCTTCCATTTCACAACAAATCAGATCGTGATTACGTCAGCCTGTATTTAGTTATTTAACAATCATAGTCCCCCCAATTCTAGCAATTATATGTCCCTAACCTCACGTTGTTTTATCCACTAACTATATATGTTTCCAACCTTCCTTGTGTACGAACCCCCATGCTCAGTTGTTCCCTTTTTTTGTTTATGTTGAGACGATCTACGACTCCTCAGGATAGACGTTACCTGGATTAATATACCATTTATTCTTTGTGTTATTCTAGTTATGATTTCAGATCAGCAGCCAATCCCTGACTACGAATCTATATTCGAGAGTGGGAAAGATAAATGATTATGCTGGGACGATCTAAAATGCCCCAGGAACGAATATAACTATGATTATCCCCGACTTCGTTTCTTCCCTCTCCCACCTCACTCCACATGTTACACGTCTCTTTAATCACAGTCTTCTAGTATACAAACCACATTTCTTTACTCCTTGACCTTCTTGATGTATTGACTAAGTGTATTTTATTATGTAACAACCATGCAGACTATAATACTTTCATTTTGTAGGTACGAGGCGATCTTAAGACACCTTAGCTTCCATTTCACAACAAATCAGATCGTGATTACGTCAGCCTGTATTTAGTTATATAACAATCATAGTCCCCCCAATTCTAGCATTTGTATGTCCCTAACCTCCCGTTGTTTTATCCACTAACTATATATGTTCCCCACCTTCCTAATACAACCTGCCATTTCACTATACAAAATACCTAGGAGTAATTCCGAGCATAATTATGCAATTACACTAGACAGCCCCCATAACTCACTGAGATCCACATTGCTATTTTATTGATGTACCAACTCCCTAAGGTTAACATAATTTAAGGAACTTGCCACAACTCTGTACAACCGATAACCCTATGCCAGTTATTGTATTGATTTAGGCCTGTTAATTTGGATAAGCTCACTATGACCAATCTGCATACGGTTATCACGAGCGATGCAGGAAAGCTACCTAGTGTCTCTCTCTCCATTACGAGTATAGATAGATGTAACCCCATGCTCAGCTGTTCCCCTTTTTAGTAATTAAGTATATATATAATATGAACCAGAATTTTGCCCGACCGATATTAATACGACAAAGCGGCACTATCCTTTTGTCGGGTTGTATCCGTGCATAAACACCAGGTTCCATCATCTTATTATGACGACGGCTAATAGCGTCATTCATGCATGCAATTATTTCTTAAGTTAATTATCTTTTATCTGCCATTGTGTTACTTTCTTCCATCTCTTTCCACACCTATTATACATCTTTGGTTAATTACCTCTTCTAGTATACAACCCACACTACTCCACTTTACTTCGTGATCCCATGGCCAGTCGAAACCTTTTGGGTCACCCTGTCACTTTCTCCTTCACGCGCCGCTGCACACACCACTCTATCTGTGTTATCGTAGGGCACTGCCACCCCTATGTCCCGCGCATTAAGGGTCACTGTCAAAGTTCACGAGTGCCGCAGCGACCTAGCCTTGCCCCATAGCCCTTCGAATTCACAACCTTCCCCTGTAAAGGCACCATAAGAACGTTATAACATGCAGACTCAGTTCGTTCACTAGCCCCACTAACCTAAGTAAGAGAGAACTGGAAAAAAGGAAAAACACCTATTTTTTGTTCTCCCGTCTAACTATTATACCCGGGATCCCTATCGTTATTTCCTTTCGTAATATACTAACCCCCTAACATTAGCCTTACAAATCCCGAGGAGTAATTCCGATATCTAATTATGCAATTACCCTAGGTGACCCCGTAACTCACTGGGGCCCATATGATTTTTTTGTTAACATACTAACTCCCTAATGCTGACTAACTCACTAACACTAACCTAAGTAATGGAGAACTGGAGAAAGGAAAAACACCTATTTTTCGTTCCCCCTTCTAACAATTACATATCCATAACCTCACGTGGTATGTTCTACTGACCATTGAATTACGTAACCCGTTATGCATTTTTTCTTTTCCATTTCTTCACCCCCCTACTACACATCTTGTCAAGCACCGCCTTCTAGTACCCAATACACATTGTTCTATTTCTTTTCCCTTCTAGTAACTAAGCGACGTATCAGTTACGCCAGAGTTAGGTAATGACCCTGTTCACACGATGAAGTGACAATTCCTTGTGTTGTGTTTGTTTCAGGTACGTAACCACCAGATTCCATCAACGTGACGTAATGATAGCTGCACTACCGCCCTGATTACGCATGTCTTCCCTTCTCTTGGATCACTATCTCTATCTACGCAACTCTCTCTCTCTCTCTCTCTTTCTCTCTCTCTCCCTTCCAATGCCTTTCTTCCTAGTATTTCCCGGCCTGAACCAGATTTGGCTGACCACAACAAACCAATTAACTTGAAGGCCAAGCCGCCGAGCCACGTCAGGTCACGGAGGGACTTCCACCTATTCCCCTCCCCCGGCCGACCTAGGGCGCAAAGTGCTCCGCCCCCTCGACCCCGACGTAAAGGAACACCAGGGTAGCTTTGGCTAGCAACCACTTATACGCACATACGCGTATGTCGGAGTGCATTGTATTACTTGTCATTTTTCATTATCCAAGGACTAAAGATAAAGAGAGAGCTGTCCAACACCCCTACTCATTCCCTCCCTGAAAAGTAAATTACTTATAAAAGTCAGGCAATTAGTAATCAGCTGGCCTTCACGGGCGAGGTACTCCGCCCCCAGCCTCCATGAAAACAACCAACAAAGGGCCTCTTGCCAGCACCCCTTCCATTACTTATTCTTATATGTCCGGTGTACGTACTAACTCTGTTATCTAATCCAGGGCACCGGAAATGAGGGGCCAATTACCCAGACAATGACTCCACAGCAGCCCCCATGCACAGCCACCCCAAAGATTAAGGGGACTACCCCCAGTTAAGGCAACATCCCAACTCCAGCATTCCCCACACCTCCACCATCTTGCCAACTTGAAGGGCCTGTTAGCCCCAGCCCCCAAAACTGTTGCATTCACTTCCTCTCTACTCCCTGAAGTGAGCCACCCTGCAAGGCTCCTCCTATAAAGCAAAAACTCCCCTGCCACTTGACTGAACAGCCCAGAAATAACAAATCCATCAACCACCAGCCCAGGCAACACCGGGCAGCCCTGCTATATAAACCCTAAGAGGAGAAGAACTAAGCAAGTGCAAATATCGCTTCTGATGAACGGCAACCCGCTCTCTGACTGAAAACTATTTAACTCACCACTCAAGATTACCTATAGACGAGCGGCAACCCGAAGTCTGTGATAAAATCAGTGACATTGATATATATATATATATTTGGATCTTTATTAATTGTGGCAACCCACCGGTTAACACCTTACGAGCGGCCTATGCGGTTTATTTATATGTACCGCCCAGCGGGGTGTTTTTAGCCAAAATAGGGCTGTTTACGTGATCATTTTCATGCCTAAATAAGACCCAGAACGTAAAACAAGTACCTATCCCTGAAAGGGCATAAACAGAGCTTTCGAATGACACCATAACGATCCTTTTATGATGGCTAGTTTTCTTGCAATAACCGTGCAACGCGAGTGCAAAAAGCATGTAATTCGGTACTTTCCCCATATAATTCAGTATGTAGCGAGTGAGAGAGGGAGGAGGGAGCTGAGATTCGTGTCAGTAGGTTCGCCGCGGTGGTCTGGAGCAGTCATACGCTCGCTAGTCTCCTGCCACCACTTGTCTCTCTCTCTCAGCAACATTACGTGCTGAAATTGCCACTCGACCTATGTCGAGCGCCGCCACATAGTCCAGCATTATTAAATACGACTTATGTGGTGAGCCGCTAATTATAGAGACCTTTTACCAATACATATTATATCTACCCCAAATAAGTGATAAAAAACTCATTGCTGGTATCACCTCTTCCACTTGAGTTTTATAACCATTTATATAGAGTGCAACAAGAACTACATATCCATAACTGATTATTTCTGGCCACCCAGAATTTAATATAGTTATTTTTATTAGTGTCTTATCTAACCTAATAAAGAATTGAAAGACGAAGGCCTCCCGACCTTTCGATACTTTATTATTTTGGACACCTGACTTGTACTTAACTCACAGAGATCTAGGATAGAAAGATCTTTTGTGTTAGAAGGGTCTATGCGAGATACTCTTAGGAGCACTTAGTAGATATAGATCCTAGGCACATTTTGTCTGTGGCAACCCACCAGGATTTGTGACTAAAAGGGTAAAACCGCCTGAGTTCTTTGAACCTCTCATAAAGATTAGAGACGGTCAAGAAGAGTCCTTGAGTAGACTCCTCTTGCGTTGGTCCGATGGTGTGCTAATCCGGCCTCAGCCTGAAGCATAACATTCAAAATCCTAGCCCCGAGAGTACCTTAACGGAACTTCATCAATGGTTGATGGCCCATCTGTAACTTCTTCACACAACTGGACCCCCTGGACGGCCCCGGAGCAGCCGAGAAGCCCTCGACGACACCAGATCGAGATTCTAAGAAGATAACCCAACAGTGCACTATGGACTATCATTGTATCAGTGCGGAGATACTGTACCACCAGATCATTGTATTTGCCTATGCTCATTTTAAAGTTATTTGCTAACCATGACAAGTGTTTCAAGTTCGATCCCTAGAGTTCCCTGTTCATTGCCCGAGAATTCGTACCAGTAAAAGTTATTACGAGATAATTACCGCGACAATATTTACCCTCAGCCACTTAACGAGTCTTCCTACTTTGGATATTATGGTATAGATATTCTGAGATCCCAAAAGCTTGCGGGATAGGTCGTAAAGTGAATTAATCTCAGTGACGAATTCCAATACGCGCATTAACAGTAAAAAGGTATACAATTCTAGTTGTCAATTTACTCTACTCGATCTTGTGAAGTTGAGAATCCGAAGTTAGCTCAACATCTAAATAAAATAAGTAGGCCTTAGGCATTATCAACGAACTTTGCTTGATACTTATGAGAACTTAACCAGTGCCTTTCAAGTGACTTTCTTCTCATCTCGTATCTTGTCCTTATCTCAGAAGAATAATACCTGAGTGTTGAAAGAGGCAGTGCACGCTCCATCCAGATCCACGATTGTGCTAGGAGAATAGAAAGACCAAGCTTGATACTAAATCTATTGCTCCTACCTATGTTTTCCACAGTGAATTGATTCTTTTTCTATGCCAGCGAGTGTGTTAATTCAATAAAGCTGAATTACAAATCACATTCCGAAATTATATTTATGTGTTCTATTGATTCCTTATATGCATGTACATGAAACCTGATATTCCAGTCTTGTAGAACTCACCCAATCAATCGTTAATCCTGTATAAAATCAGGGCATAACACTGTGAATAGTCATAAATATCATGTTCATTGTGATGTATATATTATAGCGTTATTAATTGTCATCATGCATAATCGACCAGACCATCCTAGCATACACACGTCATTTTGTAACTGATACCATTGCAACTGGGTACAGTTGTCTCCCCGAGTCTGTAAACTCGGGGATATAATCCTCGTCTCCACAATGACTCTAAAGGATCTCACATTGGCTTATGGTGACATAAAGAAGGATTTGTCTTTCTTGAAATGCCTCGGCCGTGGCCACTATGGCGAGGCTGACCTAGTAGAGTACATGGGTCAACTGGCCTGCATGAAGACTGTATTTGAGGAAGACATAAATGCTGGGCAACCTTATGTTGACCATATGAGGGAGGCTGCAACTCTATTTGACCTAGATGGAGCAGGGGGTGCTCCTCGATTGTATGCTGTAGCCGAGGATGAACTTGTCATAATTATGGAATATGTTGAGGGTTGTTGTTTGACAAAATATCTCGAAGACAAGGGAGAAAGTCACCATTCGCATGACATTGTTCTGAGCCTAGCTTACAATCTAGTCGAGATCCATGGTAAGATGTACCACCACTGCGATCTTCACTCCGATAACATTTTGGTGGTAGATGATGGGCAGGGGGATGGCAAAATCACAACCCGAATAATAGATTATGGCTTGGCAGAAAACGAAGGTTGTGTTCGTGATGAAGATGATCCTCCGTATAACTATGATGACGAGGGAATGTTTCTTGATATAATAAGGAACTTCAAGGCATTCGTTTCGACAAAACCCGGGTATATTGAGACTCGCCAAGGCAAAGGAAAGTGTTGTTAAGGGATCCTGCATGAAAGCTCTTGCAGAGATCTTGGAGGAAATTAAGTAAATCATATCTCTAAATTACCAGCAATCCTCTAAAAATATCTTGCAATAGAACCTTGTGGTCTAGTGGTATATAGTACATCTCCGTACTATATACAGGCTGGCAAACGGGAGACTTTTCAAAACAAGTCCTAAAACGGAGCACCCATGGCCAATGGGGCTAACCACAGAACCTTCTTGTACAAATTATTTTGGTAACTGGGCTCGCTACTTGATCTTCCTGTATAGCATTCCCCTACTGAGCTGAGCGTGTTTGCTTATCAACGCACTCGGTATCATGCTTGATATTTGTTCCTTTATACAGATCCTTTTTTACCTTTATGCTAGTTATAGTTTATGGACGGCTATTTTTTAGTATATTTTAGCTATGATATAATATATGTACGGGTCTTTTAATTTGTGTTTTATTCTAGCAATATATAGATGATCGATGTTTGCACTGTAGGAAAATTTTGTGGGAATACAAAATAAATATATAAAACTATGATGTTATGTATTTAATTATTTCTAGGGGACATTCTCAACGTGCATAAGATCATCTAATGTTAGCCAGAATATAATAAAGAAAGCATCATCATATACTGAAAGCCTTAAGTTTTTCTGAACCCCTTTCTCCTTCATGTTTAGCCCTATTCATTTTGAGATTTTAAAAAGCTCACCCCATTAGTTTGACGATTATAAGACTTTTGACCCCATTTCTTTATCAATTTTAAGTCCTTTCGAACCATTTTTATAATCAAGCATTGTCAGGTCAGGTCAGGTGAAGGTATTAAGGGATAAGCGGGTAAGCCTTTACAACGGCACCTCTTAGATAATTTCTACTTTTCCTATTTTCTGAAGAGTGAAGAGAGGGGAGAAGGGGTTTTGGAGAGAGAAGAAGCTGTTGGAGTGGCTTTGTATTGTGTGTATTAGTCTGCATACGTCGTCGAGGTGTCCCCCGACTTGGTGCGAGCAAGTGAAACACGCTAGGACGTACTACCACACCAACTTTTTGTATTGTTTTGTTTGTGTTTGATTCTGATTCAAATGGGTGCGTCATCTTTTATGCTCTTGGCTGTACAATATATAGGAATGTTTATTGTTATATTTGATGTGGACAATAAAATATCTATATCTATCTATCCATATACCTATATATCTATCTATCTATATATCTATCTATCCATCTATCTATCTATCCATATAACTATTTATTTATCTAACTATCTACTTATTTATCTATAAATCTATCCATCTATATCTATCCATCCACCCACCTAATTATCTATCTATCTATCTGGTCTAGGCTGTACAGTTGCCAGTACACGAACCTGGGACAGATGCAGGGTATCTCTGGCTATAATATACCTCCAGACAGGGTTAAAGGGAGATTTGTTTTATATTTATATATTTAATAGTTTCCTCGGCCCTATATCCATCATGCTTTTAAACATACCCCCAAGACCGGCCTTCGAGAAAAATAACCGAAATGTTTCCTATTAATTTGCAGGCTTGCTATCGCTCGCCAGGAAAATATTGACACCTCCATGGCCCAACATATATTGAATGTAAAACTCACTTGACTGAAATAATTTAGACAAGTGAGGTACCTCTACTGTCCCAATGGTTTTAGTGCTGTCCTAGTCATTGGTTAGTAACTTAGTCCCGAGTTCAATCCCAGCAGTGGGGGCTTAATTGGGATTTTTTTGAGAAGACTGGTTCACTGTCCTACCCAGTTAGGCTATTAAAATTTAAAGATATCAGCTTGAGTCCTATAACTATACAAAACACTCTAAGCCAGAAGTTGTTTATAGCGGCACATTATTTAGAAGTGATGTAACGAGGCGAGTATTATCGAAATATTAAACGAGTTGGTGCAAACAAAAGTGCTGAGAACATTAAAGACATTATTAAATTGCTACAAGAGAGTAAGGCTATGGGCTTACCCACTTTCGTGGCCATGGACCTAAAGGACCTACCACCTATACAATTTGATAGGATAGATGTGTCAGTGCTACTTAGTGAAATCAAGAACACCCAAATGGAAGTTAAATTACTGAGAGAGTGTACCACAGGTCAAAAAGAAGCCATAGTGGACATAAGCAGTGTGGTTTCAAATGTAGCTGACAGAGTGAATAAGTTAGAAAATAACTCTACTAACGCTCCACCTCAACCACAGGCACAAGTGACACAACAACAGCAGCAGCATCTAGAACAACAGCATCAACAACAACAACCACCCATAGGCCTACAACACCACCACCAGAAACAGCAGGCTGAACTACAACAGCAACAGCTGCAACAACTCCAAACACAACAGCCCCAGCAACAACAGCGACCCATACAACAGCATCAACAACAACAGCAGCAACAACCACAACAGCAGCAACAACCACAACAGCAGCAGCACCAGCAGGTGCAACAGCAACAACAGCAGGTGCAGCAGCAACAACAGCAGATGCAACAGCAACAACAGCAGGTGCAGCAGCAACAACAGCAGCAGGTGCAGCAGCAACAACAGCAGCAGGTGCAACAGCAACAACAGCAGGTGCAGCAGCAGCAACAGCATCAACAAAAACAACAACACCAGCGACAACTACAACAATCCAAACTAACCCAGCAGCAGCATTCATATCAAAGGCAACACCAGGTGTGGCAGCAGCAGCGACCACAACAGCAACAACACCGAATACAACAGCAATCTTTATCGTCGGCAACGAGAGAAGATAATACAGTGCCAGCTACACCATCCTCAAATTTACCTACACAAACTGAACCAAATGAAGGAGCCAATGCAAGGGAAAACCCATGGACTATGGTCAAATGGGTGAATGGCAAGCCTCGCTACTCTAGGGAAGGCGAGCAGGTTCACCCTAGACCGAGAAACCAGCCAGGAATTAAAGGTAGGGTCAAGGATACTGGCCTCAATACCATCAAAAGGCCCCGACTAGCTAGGGTGTTTGCCACAGGATTCAACCCTAGTGTTACTGCTGAGAATCTCAAGACATACTTGGCTGATAATCTACATATAAATATAGAGGTAAGACAGCTGACCACCCTCTCCAGGTCCACTACCTGTGCCTCCTTTTGTATAACTAGCGAATGTCCAGATCCAGATGTTTTCATGAATCCTGACCTGTGGCCAGAAGATGCATATGTCAACTGGTACAGAGAACCAAGACAATATCCCAATGAGGACAGTGCAGAGGCTTCTGGGACTTGGAGGCATCGCACACCACTATCCAACTCGCAGTAATGGAGGGGATACCAACAACAGCAGCAAGTATAAAAGTAACTTCATACAATTGCAGAGGACTCCCCAAAACAAAGAGGAATCTCCTGTTGCGACCTGACATCGTATCTACATTAACCCTTAATTAGCGGCTCACCACATAAGTCGAGTTAAATAAAGCTGGACTATGTGGCGGCGCTCGACATAGGTCGAGTGGCAATTTCAGCACGTAATGTTGCTGAGAGAGAGAGACAAGTGGTGGCAGGAGACTAGCGAGCGTATGACTGCTCCAGACCACCGCGGCGAACCTACAGACACGAATCTCAGCTCCCTCCTCCCTCTCTCACTCGCTACATACTGAATTATATGGGGAAAGTACCGAATTACATGCTTTTTGCACTCGCGTTGCACGGTTATTGCAAGAAAACTAGCCATCATAAAAGGATCGTTATGGTGTCATTCGAAAGCTCTGTTTATGCCCTTTCAGGGATAGGTACTTGTTTTACGTTCTGGGTCTTATTTAGGCATGAAAATGATCACGTAAACAGCCCTATTTTGGCTAAAAACACCCCGCTGGGCGGTACATATAAATAAACCGCATAGGCCGCTCGTAAGGTGTTAAGGACCAGTGACATAGTCTGCCTTCAGGAAACCTGGTACACAAAACAGGACTTAGGTAATTTGAACATATTAGATAAAGATTTCCATGGGTACGGGGTCTCCACTACGGACACACGTGATGGTATTGTGGCAGGTCACCCCCCAGGGGGAGTTGCAATAATGTGGAGATCGTGCCTAGATAGTGTAATTAAAACCATTGAGACAAATTTAAGCTGGTGTGCGGGAATACAGCTGGAAGTGGGACACAGAAAATTTGCAATATTTTGTGTTTACTTACCGTATCAGTGTGCAGAAAATGAGAACTTTATTTGGAAAAGTTAGGGGAGCTTGGTGGCCTAATTTCTGAATTAGAGATAACGTGTTACTCAGTGGTAGGTGATTGGAATGCTACCCCTCACGAGTTGGGTGGTTCCATGTTTGCTAAACATATGTTAAGGTTTTGTGAGGAGCAAGGTTTAATTTTGTCCTCCAAAAACCTGCTTCCAGAAAATAGCTATACATATGTTAGTGAAGCATGGGAGACCAGGTCGTGGCTTGATCATGCAATCTCTAGCTCTGACTTTCATGACTCTATCTCAGAAATGGCCATAAGATACGACATTACGGATGACGACCACATACCTATAGAATTAACAATCCAAATTAATAAAGCACCGGAAATAACAGAAACTAGCAATAGCATCAAGGCAAAAGTTCCATGGAATGTAATCTCAAATGAAGAGTGCCAAATGTACTGTGATAAAACCAAGGACTTATTAAATAGGGTGCAATATGATGGTAATGGTGTAGCACAATGCAGGGATCCAAAATGTAGTGATGCACAACACAGAAAGGACATTATTACATTTTACAATAGTATAATAGATTCTTTATCAAAAGCGGGGGAAAGTATTTTTAATAGCCGTAAATATAAGTCCTCATTCAATAAGCCAGGTTGGCAAGACTATGTGGCTGACCTGTATCAGGCCTCCAGAGATGCTAGGTCTCATTGGCTTGAAGTAGGTCAGCCTAGACAGGGCGCTATATTTGGACTTCACAATAGAGCAAAGGCTTGGACCAAATATGCCATTAGATTTATTAAGCAAAATGAAAACCAATTAAGGAAGGAAGCCCTTGCAAAGAGTCTGGCAGAAAAGGATACTAACTGTTTTTGGAAGGACATCAGATCCATGCAAAATTGTAACACACCATTACCTGTCAGTGTTGAGGGGGTTACGGGTGAAGAGAACATTGCTGACTTATGGAAAACTCATTTTAAGGAACTACTTAACAGTGTAAACCAAAGGTCTACTAATGGTGCAATTCAATATGTGAAAGATAGTAATTATGAAGACATTAAAGTGACTGAAAGTGATCTTGAGAATGCCATAAGAAAACTTAACCTAAATAAAGCTTGTGGGCTGGATGGTATATATGCAGAACATCTTAAATATGCAGATAAGTTGTTAATAGATAAACTTAGTTCTTGCATCACCAGTCTATTTACGCATGGTGTCCTGCCGGAGTCTATGATATCCGTAATACTTGTTCCTGTCATTAAAGATAAATCAGGTAAAATTACAGCAAAAGACAACTACCGCCCAGTAGCACTTGCTAGTGTGGTGAGTAAGGTAGTTGAAATGATAATGCTAGAAAGAATGTCTGCATATATTGTCACCAGCAGCAATCAGTTTGGCTTTAAGAAAAATCACGGCACAGACCAATGCATATATGTGCTGAAAGAAGTGATTGATACATACAACAAACTAAATAGCTCAATTTTCTCTTGTTTTCTTGATGCAAGTAAGGCTTTTGATAGGTGTGTCACAAAACCTTATTTGAAAAATTAGTTAACAGGGGAGTGCCTAGCTATATTGTTAGGATACTTATTTTCTGGTATGCTAATCAAAAAATGTGTGTAAGAGGGGGCAACATCCTGTCAGGCTCTTTCGCCGTAACCAATGGTGTTAGGCAGGGGGGGATATTGTCTCCGTATCTTTTCAACGTCTACATGGATGATCTTAGTCTGGAGCTGAACAAGACTCGCACTGGGTGCTGTATTGGCAGCACCATTGTAAATCATCTCATGTATGCTGATGACCTAGCCTTAATCGCGCCCTCTGGAGCAGGACTGGATAAATTATTAAGAGTATGTGAAAAATTTGGAATCGAACATTCAGTCAAATTTAATCCTATAAAGAGCAATATCATAATATTTAAATCTAACCTTCTATTGAAATCAAAGCTACCTAAATTCCATTTGTATGAAGAAATTATAGAAGAAGTAAGTAAAGTAAAGTATCTAGGACACTATATTTCATGTGATCGCTCAGATGATGAGGATATGGGTCGTCAGCGAAGGCAACTTTACATGCAGGGAAATTCAATATTAAGAAAATTTCATATGTGCACATGGGATACAAAAATAACATTGTTCAACTCCTACTGCTCACCAATGTATACAGCACAACTATGGTGGAACTATAAGAAAATGACAGTGAATAGACTAAGTATCTCATATCACAATATCATGAAAATGTTTCTGGGGCTCTCAAAATATGAGAGTACAAGTACGCTATGTGCCTATATGAACTTACACTGTTACAAATCACTCATTAGAAAGCTAACATATAAATTCATTCAGCGCCTTAACACTTCTGAGAACAGGATCATTAAAATGCTACAAACTCCAAGCATAGTGTACACCTCCAGGATCCAGGCACACTGGAGGAAGTTGCTCTATATTTAACCTTAAGTAATGATTTCAGGTCTGCTACTCTACAGAATTAGCATACCGGTACTGATCCTCATAGTGCAGTACAGTACCGATATTCCTATACTGTACTGTAGCAACATACTGTACCGGAAGCTAAATGATGTGAGGCATGGTACTGTACACAATTAGGACAGTGGTTTTGGTAACACAGTAGTTTGATGACCACTGTTTTTGGTTGAGGCAGTGCTGTGAACTACATGATAGCAAGCTGGGTATTATTTAATTTCTTTTTATTTTATGTAGCCTATGTACAGTAGCTTATATATATTTATATATATTTATGTTACTGTAAGGTATATATGGACCCCAGTATGGTCCCCTCTGTACTGTGTGAGTCTGAAATAAAGTATTATTATTATTATTATTATTATTATTATTATGGTGACCTTGAAAACATCATTGGTTTCTAGCTTCTAAACTTTCTCCCGTCTCCTATGTCAATACTGCTACAGAAATTAATTAAATAGGCCATAAAATTAGAGAAGTTTCAGGAGAACCCCGGGAAACCCTCTGGCTCAAGCAAAGACTAGGGATGGCTATCCTCCGGGGCAATGCCACCAGCGTCATGAGCTCAGTACGACTGGGCCATGCCACTGTGTGAGGCCCGAGCAGGAGTGGTGTATCCGTAGTCTTTCCACGGTAGGGTATAAAAATATACTTTATTTGTATTTAACATGTTTGATGTATACATAAATAAAAGATGTGTCGGATGGTTGAAAGCCACAGTTGCTCGCGCGTTTGGGGCTAGCAACACGTATTATGAAAAACATGTATCCATCATTCAATTCACTGTCTCTCACTTCACACACTCACCCCCGTATTTACCGGAGGATAACAGGTTTTTCACAATACGTAGACGGAGGTCTTTAAAAAAAAGAAAAAAAAATACTGCTACATGCTATATGGCTTTTTATGCAGTTTAGGAATGATCAGTGAGAGTCCAAGGCATATATGATTTGATTCCTTGAATTCCTTTGCTAAGCAAAATCGTCTAATATTAGCCAGAATTATGCAGAATATAATGGAATTGTTGAAATTTGACAAAAGTATTGGGTGGTTTATGCTAGTAACAAAATAACCATTAGAAAGACAATGACACTACAGTATATCAAAACGTTCACCTAATAAAATGAGACTATATAATTATATATATATATATTGTTACGTATCTTGATTTAGAAGTGGTTAACTAAATAAATGAAGATAGAACAGTTAAGGTGTAAGTGTAGCAAAACAGCTGAAGGCCAAAAGAACGTAAAATATTAAAGTTAGTTCTGTTGTCACTTGCTTTCCCTCAGTTGTTGGGACAGTTATCCTTTATACTCTGATACACTTCAATTATATTTAATCAGTAAACTAGTTAAAGTTACATTTAAAGTTTAATATGAAATAGGCTATTTATAACGAATACGAAAGTTCGTATGCAAGCAAAGTTTTAAGACACTAGAATATCTCAATTAATCTTGATTATCAGCAAAGTATTAAGATCTTTTATATATAATTAATTTAAGTTTGTTAACCCTCTAAAGAATGTTTTACTCTTTCTATGTTATCTCGTTATTCTTAGTTTATTATTATTATTCTCCTTTAGTATTTTATCTTATTTATTCTTATTACTGAAAGACATTTGACTAAATAAAAATGGTAAGGAAATATTATAAAGTCACATATAAAGGGAATTATATTTATAAACGTAAATAAAATGCCCCAGAACGAGAAGCCCACCACAGAAGCCATGAACGAACACCACACAGAAACACCAAAGGAAAGGTCCACAGAACGAAAGGACCAGCTGACCGAGCCAGCCATTTCAGACAGGCCCAAGCCCGCAGGGCTAAACAGCTCCAGGACGCACCCACTTACCTTTTCTAAACTGACCATTTTCCACACCTCACGTACACTAACCCTCTCGTGTCCTACACTCCTAACTACAAAGATGATGAACAGGAATATGCATTCATATTAAAAACACCCATGCCCTGTCCCGACGTTGAGCCAATGCCAACACATCAGACAGCCATAATTATATCTATGTATGTTCTTACATCCGAGAAGTAGATGTTATATATCTTAGAAGTTCAAACACCCACGCTTGTCCCTAGACCTCGTATATCATTTTCCATGACGAGTATAGATATATGTAACCCGTGCTCAGTCGCCCCTTGCATTGTTCCTCTAGTAACTAAGTATTAATATTAACATTCCCTAACATCTTGTCTTGCCAGACTAAGCTTCTGAAGACCCATCGCCCCATAAATCTATGTATGCAATCCTTAGGTTAAGTATTTCTATCCGCCATTGTGTTCACCTTTTTCCATTTACTTTCCACAATTGTCATACGTCTTCCCCTTGCCTCCTTCGTATCCACAGCCCACACTACGCCAATTTACTTCGTGTCTTACACCTCTTACCCCAACCAGAGATTGTATAAGATAACCTGGTTACCAGTATCTGTCATAAGTACCCCGAAAACAATAACTAAGTACCCCTACGAACTGCCGCTGTGGTTGGTATTTTATATTTAATAGAAAACGCAGTTCCCAGGGCCAACTAATAGTATCCATAACCCTCTGACTGATCACATAACTCTATCTTTTCCAGACTCATATACCACCCCATAGTTGCATTCCCCGGTAGCATTTGGCTAACGTATTCTACTGCCTTTTCAAACTTCCATATCAATTGTAGCCTAATGCCACCCCCACGCCCAGGGACCTTAGGGGCAAAATTTCCCTGTAGCCCTTGAACTCTTCCCCCCCCTCTCATTAAGACACCCGCGCTTCTCGACTCTTGTCCGACCTAGCCTCTCTCTCATACCTCTTGAAGATCCTTGAATTGTCCGTTGCTAACGCTCTCCAACCTTTTATATATATACTCCTATCCAGCCTACCTTCACTTAGTAGGCCAGAACAACATTAGAACTTTACTAGCCCCTTGCATGCCATCTATTCTCTTACAACCCCTTCACAACCCTGCACCCAATGGTCGTCGGTGCGAGGCTAGCCGCCCCGCCAGTAACTAACTTCTATTGCCATACTTCCAGATAAATGTGGCAGAGTTAGCAACCCCGTCTCCACCACATCCAGCAAACCCTACAATTAACAACCAGCCGAGTAAAACCAGCTAGCTAAGGCACCTTCGGTTTTGGTATTAAAGACACCCACATCTGTCTCATACACAGAGGGTTATTACAAACACTGGTGATATGGCAAGCCCCTAGCCACAGCCGCCGGACGACGATCACAGAGAGAGGGCCCCCAGCTCCCCCTTTTTGCCCACCCGAGGAGGGAGACCCCCACCCCCGCGGAGGTATACCTGGCCCCTGTTTTGACTTTCGAGTCATTGCCAGGTAGCACAGGAATTCTTCCTATCAATGAACTAACCATGAATGACTAACACCTTTACTAACCTCTATTAACTCACAATAAACCATTTACCTTTCTTGCATGCTCTGATCACTAAATTAGCACCTCAGCTATACCATAGAATGAAGATTGAACAATCTAGAGAGACGCTCCTATCACAGCTGTCCCCATCCTCCTCGCAAAGTAGATCCAGTCTCTCTCCCCTAAATACGTCCAGTATAGCCAAAACAGTACCTCTTACTAAGGCTCAGTTATATGAAAATATAAAGGCTTCCTATCGCCCTGTGCCACAACAGTAAATACCATCTTACCTAGTCCCCATATCTATTGAGAGCTCAATTAAGTCCATAAGACTCGAGATCCCTACTGTCTACAGGGTCCAGAACCGAGCCTATAAATCTAACTCCCGCCCCCTGTCAAATCAGTTGAAAGCTAGACACCAACCAGGGGTCACTACCCTGCAGTTAACTTCTAGCTCTGCCCTTGTGTTGTTCCGAAGTGAGATCCCAGAGCCGGCAGACTCCGTGGCAGATTTGGATAGAAGGACCTGCCCACGTATTGAAGAACTTCACACATATGGCCCCCCTGGACGGCCGCGGAACCAGTCGTTAGCCCCCAACATCATGGACGCAAGATAACCAGGACCAGACCCATCAGATACTACCCAAGATTCCCTTTAGCAGTACTACATATTACTGTGCTGTTTAGAGATTCATTAATTAATATTTCTACGAAGTGGCTAAGACCTTGCCCAGTGTAACTCATACTTAACCATTCCATTTGGGACGTACTAAGCGATCAGTGCTCTTTAACCCTTATTTAGCGGCGAGCAACATAAGTCGAGTTAAATAAAGCTGGACTATGTGGCGGCGCTCGACATAACTCGAGTGGCAATTTCAGCACGTAATGTGGCTGAGAGAGAGAGACAAGTGGTGGCAGGAGACTAGCGAGCGTATGACTGCTCCAGACCACCGCGGCGAACCTACTGACACAAATCTCAGCTCCCTCCTCCCTCTCTCACTCGCTACATACTCAATTATGTACTGAAAGTACCGAATTACCTGCTTTTTTGCACTCGCGTTGCACGGTTATTGCAAGAAAACTATCCATCATACAAGATTCGTTATGGTGTCATTCGAAAGCTCTGTTTATGCCCTTTCAGGGATAGGTACTTGTTTTACGTTCTGGGTCTTATTTAGGCATGAAAATGATCACGTAAACAGCCCTATTTTGGCTAAAAACACCCCGCTGTGCGGTACACATAAATAAACCGCATAGGCCGCTCGTAAGGTGTTAATTAACAGGCGACCTTGACTCTCGTAATTACCTTATTCAGATATTAAAACTCTAGTGATATCTAACGTTCGCCCACTGATTTGCGTTCTATGTATTTCTGAGACAAGGATATAAAACTTAGATGAGTACCCCCTGAGGTTACTAGAATTCCCGTGCTCTAAAATACGTGTGTCTAATCTAGTCTGTGAACTACTACTTGTGCACCAGAGCTACCAGTAATAAATCTAACAGTGAATATGAATCTATAAGTAACATTGATGGTCTTCGGTATATAAACCTGTGAAATCAAAGCCAGTGATCAGAAGATTAATACCTGAACGTTGGAAGTGGGAGACTAGGCTCCATCCAGATCCACTTATGCTAGTGTTGTTCAATTCTATTATATTGTCTTACACAAGTATTCTGCAGTGGTATATCAATAAACGTGATCATGTAACTTGCTACCATGTGTTTCTTTGTGTTCTCTATTCCTCATATCTTGTATTGTGCATGCAGCCTTATATACCCAGTCAATTTAGAACTCACATTACCCAAGTTAAACCTGTAGAAAAACAGGGCATAACAGTAAATAAGGTATTTTACAATTAATCAAAATAACAAGCAATGAAAGTTATGATAGAGTTTCAGGATCGTTTTGCATACGTTCTGATTTCACTAAAGTACAAATTAAAGAATAATAGTCAGGTAAGTATTTAACTTATACAAGGCTTAATCCTTAATTATGAATGACAATAGCTTTACATCAAGTTAGTTAATCGTTAATATGTAAAGTAGAATATTCACTCACAAATCATCTCTGAATCAAACATTAACTCTAATCACCAAAATATAACAGTAATTCAAAATATATATCTCTCCAATTAAATTAAACATGATTTCTCCAAGTAAATTAAACATATACAGTATGATTTCTCCAAGTAAATTAAACATATATGATTTCTCCAAGTAAATTAAACAGTAAAGTAAAATGATTTCTCCAATCACAAAATCCTAAAGCAAATGAGTGTATGTTTTCGACATACCTCTGGTTAATTAATAGTCACAAATAATCCCTAACTAACATGTAAGAGGTCGCTTTTGGACGCAACTTAACACATAATAATAATTATACAAGCCTTTGAAGTCTGTCTCGTCTCCCCACCACACTGCTCGTGTTCCCCAGCTAGAAATGTACTCCTTTGAATTATCAAATCCCCGTCTTATATATCGTTCCCTGGACCTAGCTAACCAATCAGGAGGTAGGAAGCCGGTGCCGGGACCAGTAAGAAGGCAGGAAACACGTCGACCAGTTACAGGTGAGAAGCAGGTGAACGAGGCCCCGTGAGTGGTTGGGGCAGTAGGGAGAAGGGGGCTGGTTCCGTCTCGTCCGGTAGTTTGCCCCTCCACGTCCACACAAACTTGGCTGGTTTCTCTCTCTCTATCTCTCTCGTAAGCAAGGTGAGTTGTTGCCACGAGGTAATTGTAAAGTCACGTTCAACAGGTTGGTCTGGCCACATGACATCCGGTCGGTACGGATGTTACAATATATATATATAATGCTGACGAAGTTGTCCACTCTACTGATCACCTCTTAAATTGAATCACTTCTTCATTGATGCAAATCCTAGCTGCCCACCAAATATTGTGAACATCGGTCAAAACTTTGTGAGCTGCATATGCTGACGGAGGAATGCACTATGTCAATCACCTCCTAAATTCAATCACTTCTTCCTTAACCTGACAAGCGCGATATAGACCTAGGGGCTAGGGTAGTTATTTGTGCATTTCTAGCCCTGGATTCTGACAGAATTCGTTATATTTACAATATAAACCATTATTTGTTTTCGGTATGCTTTTATTTTACATATATGATGTATATATGAACCTTCAAGAGTGCTAAAATAAGTGGGAAAAGCATTTGGGTGGTGAAAAACGAAGATATTGGCCACCCGGTCATAATCTCAGGCGAGAGAGAGACAGGCAGCCCTCCCCTCTCGCTGTCTGGGAGTCAACTGAGACGAGCGGGGCGGTGTGTGCCGGTGTCTGGGTGTTGCATAACGATCTTTTATGCAACCCAATTGTGCTACATTATCGGGGGAGAGAAAAATAACCGATAAATGATGATAATAAGAGGAAAAATAGGTGATAATTGAGGAGTACAAAGGAGTACAAAGGAAATCAAGCAACAACAGGTCTAGTGACCCTTCTAGGTTGCTTGTCCTCCAAAACACTGAGGATCAAGTGTCCAAACAGTGGTTTAGAGTGGGTAAGGGAACATTGGAAAGGGAACTACTGCCCTGCCACTAATGTGGCAGGACTAGGAAGTTAGTAGGGGACATATGGGTTAGTAACTGATGGGAGGATAAAGTTATTCATTTACAAACGCAGTCAGTCGCGGGTTTGATGCGAGATATTTGTCTAGGCGGAATTTAAATGAATCAACGGTGCTGCAGTCTATAACGTCTCGGGGAAGCCCATTCCACAAGTTGACAACTCGATTGAAGAAGAAATTCTTAGATTCGTGCGAGTTAAAAGATTTACCAATAATTTTGCAACCGTTTCCCCGCGTGTAAATAGATTGGTCGATAGTGAAGTACTTACTACAGTTCATATTGTCGATGCCTTTGATGATTTTGAACACTTGAATTAAGTCGCCTCTTAATCTGCGCTGGGTTAAAGGAAATAGATTTAATTCTCTAAGACGCTCTTCGTATGGTTTGTTCTTTAGGCTAGGTATCATTTTGGTAACTCTACGTTGAACTCGTTCTAGCTTGTTTATATCTTTTTGGTAATAAGGGCACCAGGATTGAACGCAGTATTCCAGAAGAGGGCGGACTAAGGAATTGTAAAGGGTTAGGATAACTTCTTTGGATTTATGCTCAAATGACCTGCCTATAAAGCCAATTATTTTGTTTGCCTTCTTAACAACTTCTGAACATTGTTGACTCGGTTTTAGGTTACTCGATATTGTTACTCCCAGATCAGTTTCTCTGTTTACATTCTTAAGCTGAGTGCCATTCATCGAATAGTTTGCTTTCTCATTTAGGTATCCGACATGTAGTACTTTACATTTATCCGCATTGAAACTCATTTGCCAAATTTGGGCCCAACATGACAATTTATCTAGATTGTGTTGCATATCGTCAACTTGTTCTTTTGAGAGTACGCTATTTGCAATTTTTGTATCGTCAGCAAATTTTGAGATTGTGCAGGTGAGACCCTCATCTATGTCGTTGATGTAAATTAGAAAGAGAATTGGTCCTAGTACCGATCCCTGGGGTACCCCGCTACTTACATTGGTCCATTTAGATGCCTTACCGTTTATGACTACCCTTTGCCTTCTGTTGCTGAGCCAATTTTCTATCCATTTCAACACACCGTCTTGTATTCCATGCGAGGGGAGGGAGGGGGGAATAAGGTGGGGAAGGAGGGGAGGGGGGTGGGTGAGATTTACATGGATGAGTACTGGAGGGGAATTATCTCACCTAGAGACAAATTCCTTTGTTTTGATAGGCCCTTTTTTTTATGGAAGGCTTTTTTTATGGTCCTGCTTCCGTGAGGCCTATCGCGTTCCCTATAGGAAGCCTTCCGTGAGGCCTATCGCGCTTGCCGGGTTAACGCATGTCCCATCTGGAAAAGGCTGGAAAGGCTAAAGAGAATACGACACTTATCCCAGATTTCAGAAAAGCCAATTATGGTGGTTTAAGACGAGCCTTAAGAGTCGATCCTATGGTTAAACTATTAAGTGGACCCAGGTGCGCTAACGAACATACTCTCTCTCAGATACCTGTCTTAACTCAGGATAATTTGACAGCTACATATAATAATTTTATTTCTTCACTCCACAATGCGCAAAATAAATATATCCCCAAAAGAAAATTTAGATCGACACAGAACCAACCCAAATGGATGAATAATAGACTATTAGACCTTCTAGGAAAAAAGAGAGGAATATATCGAAAAATAAAGAAAGGCGAAATTCACCTACTTGCTTACTATCAGAATCTATCAAGAGAGGTTAAAAAATGTATAAGGACAGACAAAAGAAATTATGAAATCAGGATAGCCAATGACTCAAAAAATAACCCTAAGGCTTTTTACCAGCTATATAAATCTAAAGTTAGAGATAAAATAGGCCCCCTTAAAACTTCGATAGGAGAAATGACAGAAAATGATTTAGAAATGTGCAGTACATTAAATAGTCAGTTTCTATCCGTTTTCACTAATGAAAATTTGGCACAGATTCCATAAGTCTGTAGGGTATATAGCGATAGTATAGAAAATAGGTTAAGTACGGTTACTATAAGTAGAAATGATGTGCTTAAGGAAATTGACAGACTGAAACCTCAGAAATCGCCTGGTCCCGATGAGGTATATGCCAGAGTATTAAAAGAATGCAGAGATGAGTTAAGTTACCCATTAACATTTCTTTTTAACAATTCATTAGAAACAGGTATAGTTCCAGAAGCTTGGAAGCTTGCAAATGTAGTTCCGATTTTCAAAAAAGGTGATAAATCAATAGCATCCAATTACCGTCCCATTAGTCTCACTTCAATCATAGGAAAGCTACTAGAGTCAATTATTGCTAGGAAAATGAGAAACCACTTAGAAACATTTAACTTAATCAATTCTTCTCAGCATGGATTCACTCAGGGACGTTCTTGCCTTACTAATTTGCTTAGTTTTTTTTTCAGAGGTATATGAAGCAGTAGATAATGACAAGGCATACGATATTATATATTTAGATTTCAGTAAAGCTTTCGACAGAGTCCCTCATGAGAGATTGATGAGAAAGGTTGAGGCACATGGAATAGGTGGGGCATTGTTGGGATGGATTAGGTCATGGCTAATTGGTAGGAAACAGAGAGTCAGCATAAATGGTACCAAGTCAGAGTGGGGAGCAGTCAAAAGTGGTGTCCCCCAGGGATCTGTATTAGGTCCCCTGTTGTTTCTTATATACATAAATGACCTAGATTTAGGTATAACTAGTAGGATAAGTAAATTCGCAGACGATACTAAAATGGGGAGATCAATTGATTCAGATAGCGATATAGAGTGCCTCCAAAGGGATCTAGATACCTTACATGAATGGTCAGTAAATTGGCAGATGAAGTTTAACATTGACAAATGCAAGGTATTAAAGATAGGGAAGATGCAAACAAATGTTAAATATAAACTAGCTAATTTAGAATTAGAAAATTCAGACTGCGAGAAAGATCTAGGTGTGTTTGTTAGCAATGATTTGAAGCCTAGAAAACAGTGTATAGGCGTTCGTAATAAGGCAAACAGGATTCTCGGGTTCATCTCTAGGAGTGTGAGTAACAGAACTGCTGATGTTATCTTAAAACTTTACTTGTCATTAGTGAGACCCCATATGGATTATGCTATCCAATTTTGGTGTCCTTATTACAGAATGGACATAGATTCATTGGAGAGAGTACAGCGTAGAATGACAAAAATGATCCATAATATTAGAAATCTTCCGTATGAAGAAAGGTTGAAGAAATTAGGTTTACATTCGTTAGAGAGACGCAGAGTTAGAGGGGATATGATAGAGGTGTTCAAGTGGGTTAGTGGGATTAACAAAGGGGACATGACAAATGTACTAAAGCTCAGTGATAGCGAAAGAACTCGTACCAATGGTTTCAAATTAGATAAATTTCGTTTCAGAAAAGATATAGGCAAGTATTGGTTTGGTAACAGAGTTGTAGATGGGTGGAATGGACTACCAAGTGCTATAGTGGGATCTAAAACTGTAGGGAGCTTTAAGATAAAATTGGATAAGCATATGGACGAGAAGGGTTGGGTGTGAAGGGGGATCAGCCGGGTTGGGCCAATCAGCGCTCTGCAGACCCCCATAATCCTGCGTTAATCTCTAACCGTTTTGGTAAGATGATCCTCAGGGTATTAGAGTGTTGAGCCTATAATTGGGCTTTGTAATTGATTTGGGGTTGTGTGGGACAGGGATCTGCCTTGCTTAGGCCAATCGGCTTTCTGCAGACTCCCATTTTCTTATGTTCTTATGTTATCTGCCCACCAAATTTTGTGAACATATTGGTTCATATCGTGCTGAGATATTTTGTTTAAAGATAAACAGACTGACAAACAGACAAACGGAGGCAAAACCATTACCTCCTCCAAATTCGCTGGCGGAGGTAAATATAAGGTAGCCTACACGTCACAGATTCACATTAAAGTAGAGAGAAAAACACAAGTATACAGGAAGATACGAACATTACTATAGCTTATGATGGGAAGTAGCCTCCTCTAGGACAGGTAAGTTGAGGGTTTATAAATTATGGTGGGAGGTCAGGGTCAGGCCAAGGGAGAGGGACAACACATTGAGGAGGTGGTAATAATATGAATATTTACCCTTTCAGTAAACCAGGACGCACTGCTTCATTATATTCTGGTTATCATTAGATGTTTTCAAGCAACTTGGGAAGGCATTTGAATGTCAGAGGGTTAATTGAGATTCTTCTACCCATTTTATTCGTAGATATCTTTCCTAAGCTGCATAAAACCATCTGATAATGAACAGATTATAATGAAGAAACGTGTCTTTGTATCCTAAAACTGTTAAACACGGAAAGTAAAGGGTAGGTTACCTGTACGGAGGTAGGCTACGTATATATACAATTTACCTTGAATTTACCTTGAAGCGCTTCTGCCTCAAGAGGGTGTTGCTCTCTTGGTGTTCTCTGAGGAAAGGCCACGGCGTCGCCGCCACCCTTCACTTTGTTGCTTGTACTCCAACTGGGACGTTATCGAGTTAGATGTCGCTGGGCGGGCTGCAGCATAGCCTGGGATGCCTGGTTGATCTTGGATGGTTGAGAGGAATTTGTCCAGTTCCCTCTTGAACACATCTGTTTTCACCTCCTTGATGTTTCTGATGTGTTTTGGGAGATGATTGAACAGCTGGTCTCCCTTTCTCGAGATATCATTGTGTCGGAGAGTTTTGACTCTTGTTGGGCATTCTGATGGTAGGTGAAATTGGGCACATTTTCTTCCTGTTCTTGTGTCTTCTTGTGTGTTGGTGGATTTTATTGGCTATGTCTTTGGAGGGATGATCTGGTTCTCAAGAACTTTCCATGTATATATTATTTGATTTCTTTCTATCCTCCTTTCTATAGAGTATAGTTCATATTCTGTAAGTCTTTTCCAGTAGTCTAGCTTTTCTGTTTCCCCTTGGTGGTCTTGAGGTTTTTGTATGCAGGAGGTGAAAGATCTTTGGAGGCCCTCTAGTTGCATTTTATGGGTTTGTTTGTGAGGAGTCCAAAGTTGAGAGCAGTAGTCAATGTGGGGTATAATTAGGGCTTTCCATAATGTGATCAGGGTCTTTGAATCTCTTGTTCGGAAAGTTCTTAGTATGTATCCCACGAGTTGTCTACATTATGATACTGTTTTTTTCTATGGGGTTATTAACCTAACAAGTGTGCATGGGGGTAATTAGACACCTCTCCCTGTGCGCATGTATTTGAGGTGTTTCCGTCACTAAAATATTCATTGTACCATTAATAGCATTAATACTTATCCATATGCGCCTATTATGGGTTGATTATAAAGGTATTAACCTGAAACAACAATAAAACGAGTGAAAACAGCGTTTGGATGGTCAAAATCGGAGATATAGCCCGCGAGTTGTATAATGTATGGGTGAGGCAAGCTGCTTTCCCGCCAATTTCCCCCAAGGCCACTGAGACACAGTCGATCGATACTCTCTCTCTCTCTCTTGCATTCTCTTGCTATCAGTGATGACCACACCCTGCAACCGGATTTCTAATGATAGCACGAAAATATACCTCAGAATAAGGGAATAACAGGGAAAATAGGTGATAACAGAAGGAGAGGAGGAAAGTGGGGAAGGAGGGGAGGTAGAGGACTGAGATTTTGCATGGCCCAGGGGCCAAAAAAAAATAAAAAAATAAAAATATTTTGTTTTTGTTTTTCGATGTCAAAAGTTGATTTTTTTTTTTTCTCTGACTCTTAAGAGTCTCCCCGCAGTCCGCCGGGGGAACTCTTAAGAGTCTCCCCGCAGTTCCCGGGTTAAATGTGGCATCTTCTGATATTATTATGCCCAGGTCTGTGATTTGTGATTTTCTTGTGATATTCTTTCCCTTGGGGTCTTTATATGATGTGTTAAAAGTTATTTTTGCCAAATGTTATTAGTTCAAATTGATCTTCATTAAAGCTCATGTTGTTCTTTTCTGCCCATTCATAGGTTTTCTTGAGGTCTTTTTAAAATACGATGTACGATGTACGATGTCGGGGAAAGGAATGCTTCTTTATTAAACCCTCTAAGTAGCATATTATGTGATTTTTGTTTTAAACTAATGGAACTGAAATTGTGTACATCGACTTCCAAACCAATTTGATGATCTCTGAACTTTGAAATAATTGCAATAGTTTCGAAATCTGACCTTGTTCATTATCTATTTTTTATTAACTTCACCACAACACCAAACACCTCCAATGAAATTAATGAAAGCACATGTGCAATCCACCAGGATTCGAACCAGGGTTATCACACACACATTTTTGACACCTTAACCATTACACCACCAAGACGGTTATAACATAATGAATGGTCATGGTACGATGTTGCCAATGTAGCGGCTACCGCTAGATCCAGCGAATCACTTCCATCTAGCGACATCAAAATGTGATGAATTCTAGCGATGTTTTGGTCTTGTTGTTTGCCCTAGGTTTGACCTGATGGTGATTTAGGAATGAAGTGTTACTTTGAGGGATTTGGCTAGAGTTAGGGTTTTCCTCATTTTTAGTACTGAGGGAATAGGTAGGCTCTGAAAGGGCTTGTTTGTTAGCATTGCTATTACTGGTGGCATAATTGATTTGGTACTCTACTGGAGGGCATTGGGGGTTTTGATGATGAATTTGCATAACATCAGGTTTGTCACTATTTATCACTGGTGGGTTTTGGGGGCTGTAGCCTAGGAGTTCTCCCTGGGATTCCCACACTCATAGTTTTCTATGAGAGCTGGTCCTGGGGGTGTGGTTTTGTCTTGCTTTCTTTCCTGGTAGGCTACTGGTGGTGGTGTTTCCTTTTGTTTTGCGGGGTACCAATAGGGCCTACAGCTTGATATATTTTTATCCCCTGGCATCTCACCATCGCCTTCCTTAAAAAAGACCCGACCTCGGGTCTGGAGTATGCACTGTTTTGAAGTTCTGGCATTGTCCGGCGGGGTTGGAGTGGTGGTGGTGGGGGTTGTGTTTGGGTCAGGTGTAGGGTTGTCAGGTGTAGGGTCGACAGGTGCAGGGTTGGCAGGTGTAGGGTTGACAGGTCACGTATGACCATCAACACTGAAGGAGCAGACCCAGAACAGTCCCTCACCCAGATGGCAGTTCCACCAATGTTTTACTATTTTATTTACCCCAGTGGGGGTATATATACTGTATGTAAAACCCCTCTCTTTCGGACTAAGTTGGGGGAACTACCAGTCCGAGAGAGCAAAATTCAGGAAGGTAGAGAATCCGGATTGTCCTCTGTCTTTCGGACTACAATACGAAAGAGAGAGAATAAATTATGGAAGACAGAGAATCCTTATACATGATGGGTACCCACAAACCTCTGCGGTCCTATCAAATTCCCTCTGTTCTGTATTTTATCCAGAAGCGAAGGAATACAGTCCGGATTTTCCAGATTGTATTCTCTTTCTCTCTTGTACTAACTAAAATGTAAATTTATTAGTGGGCCCTCCATCATTGACGATATGCCTATTAATATAATAGCTCTCTTTCAAGCACCCGCGGTCAGCCTGTTTGAAACACCCGCCTCAGGGAAAAAGAGTACTAACATAATAAATGCAACACTAATTATCTTATGGAATAGTCTTTATAACATGGATACTCTCTACGAAAAAACTTTGTAAAAAAATAAAAAATGAAAATTAACCTAATAATTGTTATATTAAGGCTTTCCAACTCGTGGATGTCTTTTGTGGATTCTACCCGAGATGCTGAACCCAGCGACGCCATTCCTCCTTCCTTCCCCTGCGGTCATACTGAACGGTGGTGCCTCACCAGTGCTCCACTTTATTCTTCATTCGTTCAACTCTATAGTGAGTCTTTTGCTCATTTGTATATATCTGAGTTGCTATAGAATAGGTTTAGACTAGCTAGGACTGACAGCCCCATTGGTATGTCCGCAGGGAAGTGTTAAAATAGGGTACTGAAGTGTAAGTGCCATGTCGGTCCGCTTCGGGCCCGCGCGTCATGTGTGTTTGTTCTTGTTTCGGCGCCTTAGTTTTGCTATATACTAGTTATTTAAGAGGCTATTTACATCCACGGAACTATGCTTCTAGCCATCTCTTTGAGGTAGTTGCATTTTACTTATCATTAGCAGACGTTCTGGTCTAAGAGTTGCCACACGTGGTGTGGAACTTTCCAGAACCCGAGTTTGCTCTTTTTTCCCCTCGGGCGTGGGGGTTTCTGCGTTCGCTGCTTCTGTGTTGTCTTCGGAGGTAAGGGTAACATATTCAGTGCAATTATTACCATGAGCCTCGTGGCCAGCCTCAGTATAGGGGTTATTCTTAGTAGGCTAGGGGTATTTTTTATTTCTTAATTAATACTGTGTATTAGCCCTAAGATGTGACCCTCACTTTCATGTGGTGATATTATACATGCTAAGCAGGGTGTAAGGAGACGTTCTGACTTATTTGGTGGGTTTTTTGGGGGGTGGCTGACTTTCTCAGATAAGTCGGTGCCTTCAAAGTTTGTTTTTTTCTTCCAGCGATCTTTCTGTGTATTGATGCCGGATACTCGCATTGCAGGCAAGAAAGGAAACTTCCAAATAACCCGGTGTGGTGTGCTGTACCACTAGACTTCCGGCGGAAATGCAGATTCCTAAAGGAAGTAATCTCAGCCCGGCCGAGTGAACTCGCCCAAACCGAAAGCCTCACGCGGCATGATTTGACTTATAGCGCCCGGCGCAAAAGTCTAGTGAGGTAATTAACTATCCCTCAGGTCCTAATAGACGATACGTTAGTTAATTAAATGGTTAATTTGGGCCAGTGACATTTTATCACAGGTAACCAGTTCTAGGAAACGAAAAAGTCATGAAGGCTTTTTCAAAACCAAGTACAGCGGAAGTTAGAGTAGCGATTGGTGTATAGCTAATTTTCCGGCGTATTTGGGGGTGCTTATGATGTATGAACCTCTCGGTTTATCCTTATGAGCATTGATTCCTGGAAATTTTCTATTTCCAGATCACAGCACATCAGTAAGCGGCACAGGCCTACAGGGTAGGGGGCCGATCCCGGCGGGGGGCGATCGTAATTAGCTCCATCATGCCTCTAGTTACTCTTTGTGCTACACCCACTTGCTCTCTAATTCCGGTCTTTGCACATAAACTCTGCGTGAAGTGCGTTAAGTGCCTAGATAGGTCACGGGGCCTCTGGGTTACTAAGAGGTGTCCCATTTGCTCTGACCTACGTTCTGAATTATTTAATAAGAGAGACCAATCGTGCCTAGTGGCACTAAAAGAAATTAAGAACATTTTTAATGCCTATTCAATAGACATTGCCCATAAGGCATTACATTGTGATGATTAGGCTCTCTGGGAGCATCTAGTTATAAAGTCACCGGTTCTTAAATCCCCACCTTCTAAGTCAACTCCAAAATCTAATGCTAAGCCCAAAATTCTTTCGAAAGAGTTAGTGAGTAGCAGTGATATATGACTCAAGCAAGGCAACCCCCCCCTGGCCGCCACAAGAGGGCGCGTTCTCCTTCACCACAGGACCAGTCCAGGTCCAGGTCAAGGTCGCCCCTCAAGCGGTCCAAGCAGTCTTCAGCGTAGACTTCTATAGATCTCACAAGAGACATAAGGATGACGTGGCGGCGTCAAGCCACAGGAAATCTGATAAGGGTCATAAAAGTTCCCGCACGGAGGAGACGCAGTCGCGGCACCGGCTAACGCCGGAGTCACGGCCACCGCCCTCCGCCTCTACCTCCGCAATGCCTAACGTCCAATCTGGCAGTTCCGAGGTAGGGACGGAGGGGGGAGGGAGGAGGGTCGGAGAAGCCTTTGGTGGTACAAAGGGACGTACATTTTGCCATTCCAAAATTAAACTTTAACTTGTAAGTAGGGGTCCCGTAGTTTCTCAGAGAGTGTTAGCTGAACAATACCGTGGCTACACGGCTAGTGAACACCAGGACTATGAAGGTTCTCAAGTAAGTCAAGTGATCCAGATTCTCAGAATCCTATTGAACAAGGGCGTAGCGTGTGGAGGCACTTTGAACCCTTAAGAGTAGAGACCAGTGTTCAGTTTCAGGGAGATACTAGGGAAAGTGCTAATGTAGATACCCTCCCATCATCAGTACCTGATTTAGTGTGGCCAGATAATGTCCAGTTGTCTGAGCTCCGGCAACAACCGGAAGTAATGGAAGTGTCTGAAGAGCCGGAGGATGTAGAACTGTCCTCAGCTCAGCCAGGACACATTGAGGAAGGGTCAGAAGTGGAATCTGAATCATCCAAAGGGTCACACAGTAAGTGTATAACAACCGATGATCTTGATTACATATTACACAGGGTAATGAGGCAATACAATGTTCCTAAGAAATCTCAGGAGACTCCCACAGCTACACCGGGAGCTCCCCCTATTGGTTCAGAGGACAATCCGGATTCTCTACCTTCCGGAATTTTGCTCTCTCGGACTGGTAGTTCCCCCAACTTTGTCCGAAAGAGAGGGGTTTTACATACAGTATTATAGGTTTGATTCCCGAAGAGAAGTAGAGAAAACCTAATATTTAGTAGGGCCCCGTAATCATTGACGACTTCGCCTATTAATAATAATAGTCTCCATTCAACATCCTGCGCCAGCATTTTGAATAGCCCGCGCGGAAGTATCATGGAGTACTCATCATAAGTGCACGCCTAATTCCCTTATGGGATCGTCATTTTGATCGGGTACCCTACAGAAAAAAAATCCGTAAAATATAAAAAAGAAAAAATAACTTAATATCTGTTATCATATGACTTGCCATATGCGTGGATTTCTCATGTTTTGCTTCCCCAACACCAGGCCCTCTAGCGGCCATCGTCTTCCTTCACTGATATACCAAGAATAAACTATAGAAATCAACGAATGGGAAGTGGGATGGTCGGGAGGGACAGTGTCGTCAATAATTACGGGGCCCTACTAAATATTACGTTTTCTTTACTTCCCTTCGGGAATCAAACCTATAATTTAATAGGGCCCCTTCATCATTGACGACTTCGCCTGATTAGCAAGACTGGAGGCGGGACATTCGTAAAATGTCCTAACCTTAGGGAAGAAGAATCCAAATAAAAAAAATTAAGTTTTATTGTATGCAAACAATATGTAAAAAAGTATAAAAGATTTGCAAGCAGTGCGTGACATTAAGAAACTGCTTGCTCATGGTCAGATCTTTACATTAGATCGTATGCATGATAAAGTGGGACACGCATATGTTCCCGAGAACTGTAACTCTGCAGTAGTTATTTGTTCCATTCTTAAAACTATTTGTACATTAAATATATTTGTACAATTTGGTAAAAACATACATAGTTGCAACTATGCGAGATATCTTCTTAGAATTAACATAAAAATAATACTGGACTGTAGAACCCGTCCTATCACAGCTCGTGATTCATCACAATCTCCAGGGGCACAGTGGGGATATATGGACTATTCCGCACCCACCCACCCTTTTTAACAACAAACTTATAAATAATAGAACATTACCTACTGTACCCGTTGACGTAAAGCTACACAGGTACGTTTTGGTTTATCTAGAGCGACAGACAGGTAGCGTGTTAGGAACGTATGATTGGAAGCCCATAATTGAGTATTAGCAATGCATCTTCTACTGAGACATTTTGTAGAAATCTGAGAGAGACTGCCCATTTCCTGATATCGTGAGCCCTGCCTATCACGCCGGGATTACTTTCCCTAATAACGTCCACAAGCAAGGAAGCTACCTTTCGTTTTGTAACACGCTTACCTGTCTGGATGACCCATAAAGCACCTGGTTGGCGAGGCTGCGCAGCCCTCAAAAACTTTGTGAGGGCTTGCACAGTACATAAAAGGTGATGAGTGAGGTCCCTCTTTAAAGCCGGGACGGAAAATTAAGAAAATACATGGTCAGAATGTTCGTTCTTAGCTATAAATGTGGGAGACGGCGCGATTTGCACATGATCGTGCAGTCTCCCAAACCTAAGGCAATTAGGTTCGTTGCTCATCGCCGCCAGCTCAGACACCCTGTTTCCGGTGGCTAGAGCCATGAGGAAAACAGCCTTTTTCAAAAGTGAATCAAAAATCCGGCGCATTATTATATTTGCGCGATTGAAGTACCGATAAGGCTTTGTCAAGTGACCAGGTGGGCATGAGCTGACGGGGTGGTGGACGTAGCTTAAAACACGCCCTCATAAACCCTTTCTCCTCCGCCTGCGGTATGGAAAGGCCAGTGAGATCAAAAAAGGGGGTTCTAATGGCAGACAAATTATTTTTTAAAGTGGTTACTGAAATTTGTTTTTGTTCGAATAGATAGTCTAAATATTTGAAAATTAAAGCTCCTGAGGCAGTAGTTTGCCCTGACTCTACAATCCAGGTTGTGAAGGTTTTCCAATGGGATTGATATTGTCTCCTGGTAGACATAGTATACTGGTTCATTAATTTATTAGTGACACTTTCCCCAAATTGAGCTAACCATTTGGCATGGTAAATATCCATAAGGCAAAACTGAGCGAGGTCCGAAGGTTGCCAATTGTTTCCAAGTGGAAAGCGGAGACCTGGAGGGACACCGGGGTCCTGCACCACTGTTGCAATTGGTGGTACCATACCTGGGCTGGCCATAGCGGCGCGATCATCACGACTTGGCGCCGGTAACCCCTCAGCTTGTGAATTACTTTGCACATTAGCACAGAATCTGGTGGAGGAAACAGATAGATTGAGGTCCACCTGTTCCAATCTACCAACAATGCATCGGGACCCCCGCCGGGGTTACCCCTTGACGAGGGGTGCAAACTCTGTGGATGCAAACAGGTCCACTTGTGGACGGTACGGCTTCGCAATCATCTTGTCGAAGATAGCCTGTTTGATTGTCCATTCTACTAGAATGCTCCGCCGGCGAGAGAGAGCGTCTGCCCAGACGTTCGCCATGCCGGGGAGGTATGTTGCATGCAGGAAAATGCCTAGCGAATCGGCTAGGGCAAAAATCTGTTCGGAAACCTTCAGCAACTCTCGCGACCTCACTGAACCCTGCTTCTGAATACAATAAACTGCAGTTTGGTTGTCCATTCGGAATGCTATTGATTTGTTTTGCAAAGTCATGCCGTGAGTTTGGAGAAAAAAGAGGGGGACTAAAAGCTCTTGCTTGTTGATATGTGACTGACTGTCTTCTGACCAGGTGCCTTGACCTTGATGGCCCAGGTTGGACTGATAGCCCCAACCTAGTGCCCCTGAGGCGTCTGTGTCTACCCATACCGTAGGAGGGGGAGAAACCCATGTCGTGATAGAGTGGAGGACTTCTCACTTGGTCCAGACCGAGAGTAAGCTGTGGATTAATGGAGGAATTGGCCATAATTTCTTCTCCGGTGAGAGAGGGAAAATTTTGTTGCCTTCCAGGATTAATCGTTTGACTTTCAACCGGCCCAACTTCACAGTTAATTGTATCCAGTTGAGAGAGCCGATCAGGGAATCCCACGTCTTCCTGGTTGTATCCAGACTGTGGAGAAAACGGAACAGTGTTACGTCCTGGGATATATAAACACTGGGCTCTTTCTATTGGACTAGGTATGCGGCAACAAGCAACAACGGAAAACGCTAGATCCAACCCTTATCTATAAACCCAGGCAACAAACCACCATAAACCGTCAAGAGTCCTGCCTGGACAACGAGGTATCCTATGACTCGGTTACAGGGTGCATGCACTATAGACTGCTGATAGTCAAGCAGGCTATATAAAAGATCACACAATTAAGTTGACTTAAAGCTTCAAGGAAAAGATAGATAACGGAATTAAATTGCAGAAACAATTTAATAACAAACTAGAAGGAAGTACATTTAACGTTACGTTAATTAATACAACTAATCACCCCTGCATGAAAGAAGGTGAAAGCAAACAGTCCTCAAAACATCGTACAGGTAGACAAGATGCGGGTCTCTAAACTGCATGCGGATACTGTAGGATCTGATGCTTAGCAAAGAAAGTATGTTACGGATTTAGAGAACTCTTAACTCATAAGCAGGAATAAATACTAGTGATAGGCCATACAGTGTATAATGGCATAGATATAATTAGATAAAGGCAGCAACTCGCAACATAACCACATACAGGTGTGCTTCTCACTCTTAGTCAGGCAAGCCTGCTCGGACAGAGTCTCTAAGCCACACCCTGACTCACAATGCTCACAAAAACGGTAAACTGTGGCACAATAACAAGCATACAGAGATAATAAACCCCTAGCTGTTAATCTGCCAGGTGGCAGAGGTCTAGCCGGAAGGATATAGGCTTCGGATACCCGGGCTGAGCCACCTGACGTTCTAGGGACGCCTAGGGACGTTCCCAAGTCTGTGCGCCAAATTACTCTAATTGAAAGGGTGCTCACTTGAGAGACTCAGATCGCAAGTATCTGACTCTCTCCTGGCGACCCTAAAACAAAAGCAAGACGTGCTAGCGCAGTGCTGAGTGGACTAGGCAAGGGCCCTCACACAACACAACACTAGACACACAGGGACACAGACAAGAAAATGCCCCCAGACTCCCACGGGTATCCTAGTAAAGTCGTGCGGGTCCACGGGACTCGCACCAGCAGACTTTACTTAAAGGATCGCAAAAAGCCTCCTCTCCGGTCTAGCCCCTGCTAACCTGACACAAGAACACACTAGCAAGCATGAAACCACCAAATATGAGACAACAAAAAAGCTTCCTAGGTCTCATTATCAATTACGTCTCTGCATAAGGCCCAAAATCCTATCTAGTTATCTGAGAGCTCGTCGTTAATACAATAATAGATATAAGGTCTATCAAGGGGATGGGATAATTAAATAGATTGGTGAAGTAGTGGAAGGAAGGTATACAAAGTAAGAGAGAAAGTTTCTAAGTGGGGTTGAGAGGGATAGATATCAAGGGGGTCCGAAGGGTACGACAGTGAGCTGAGCTCTGAGTCTTGAATCTGTCTGGACCCCACCCTAGGCATACAAAATACATCCCAGGCTTGGCAACACTCAACACTGTTGCCTGGTCAAAATCCTCTACCCCGTGCGTGAGTCGAAACTAAGCCTAACGTTGCAATCAAATGCATATGGCAATGCTTCAGGCTCGTCCCAAGCTGGCAAGCGAAGCAACGTCCCAAGCCGGTCTCTCTCTCCCGCTCGTCTCCTCCCGCCCTCACTAGACGTACATCTTATATATTATAATGAAATAATCAACTATCGAGAATAAAATATACTAAGATGCGTTGGTTAAGAATAAGGGCAGCTTCAAGCTGTGAAACAACATAAGAATATCCCAGACATTAGTTACGTTGTCGTAGGATATATACTAAGGAAAAGCCTGCCGACCGGCTGCCACCAGCCGGTTTCTAAACGGCTGGGCAGCCGACGCGCGCGCATGCCCGCACGTGGCTACTATGCAGAAGCGGCACAACAGTTTCTTTCGGAATCTGTTTCGGTTGTCCACACTCTGAGTAAGAGTCAGATTGGCGGTGTCCCAGACCAGCCCTATCCACTGAATAGTCCTTGTGGGGACAAGGCGAGACTTCGCCAAGTTCACCTTGAACCCTAGGGTTTGTACATGAGCTAACACTTGGTTTACATGATCTTGACATAATTCCATAGAGTTCGGCACTACCAGCCAGTCGTCTAGATACCAAAACACCTGTATGCCCCTGACTAACAGGGGTAAAAGAGCTTGCCGGACGAGTTTTGTGAAAATTCTCAGTGCCAGGTTCAAACCGAAAGGCATTCTTTGGAAGACATAAGTCTCTTGCCTGACCCTCAGAGCGAGGAATTTTTGGAACCGTTTGTTTATAGGGACATGCCAATAGGCATCTTTGAGATCGATCGAGCACATCCAACCCTGCGGCGGAAGTGCGAGTCTGAGTTGCTGAACTGTAAGCATCCTGAAGGGTGAATTCTCTATAAATGTGTTCAGTTGCGAGAGATCTAGAACTGGTCGCATCTGCACACTGTCCCTCTTTGGCACTAAGAAGAGTCTTGAAGTTAATACTGGGTGATTGGCATTGACCGGGATAGGGACCTGTTTGGTAATCATTTCCTGAAGTAGAGTCTCCTCCTCCTGAGACACATTGGTGTATTCCCGCGGCTGACGCAGTCGAGGCCGCCGGAGCCACCGCCAGGTGATTCCTTTGCTCACTACTTTCCTGGCCCAGGTTTTCGTGGGACTGGCCGAGCGGAATGAACGGAACGAACCCAGGTGCAACCGGGGCCCAAACTACAAGGCAACTCTCAAATCCTGTGTCCTTAAGCACGGTACTGGGAGACTGAGAGTATGGGTGGCTAGTTTTCTGGAGGGGGAGGTGGGTTGGCATCTGACGCTTGGCTAGATTTGGCTGATGATTGGCCCTGATTACCCTTCTGAGGGGCCTTTACCTTCCGAGTGTAGGGGGTGAGACAGTGAAGCACGGGAACGAGGTGGCTTCAGAGATGGGGTCGTTTCGGGCCATGAGTGAGCACCGTGCCTCATGTGAAGGCAAGATGGCAGGTGCTCGTTGTACTCTACGTGCTTCACATGTCTCACTCCCTAGACTGGAACAAGACCTCACGGGCTTCACTGTTCATTGTAAAGCGGTGAATGTTAAGGCTCTCAGCCTATGCCCGTGAGGAAGTAAGTTGGAATATAGAAGAAAAAAAAAACAAAAAAAAAAAACAGAGTGTTTACCTTGTTTGGACTTGTGCAGATTACCTCCCTGCTGCGGAGGGAGTCTGGGATCCCTAGGTGACTGTTTAGCTTGTGGCTGGTATGGCTTGTTACCGCCCTTTGATTTATGAAAGGGCTTCTTAGCAGGGTCCTTCCGGGCTTGGGAGGTAACCTGCTTCCAACCATTAACCATATTAAACACTAGACTCCAGGTTTCTGAGTTAAGTAGGGTGGCAGTAAGTACCAGCGAGAGAGTTACCCGGCGACCTATGTCCGCCGGTAACTTCCTAACCAGATGGACTCTCAGATCTTGGCGGGCTCGGACCGCTTCCATGATTGCAATTCTGATGTCTCCTAAGGACTGAATGGAATTTTGTAGCAAAAGTCTCCTAGACAATTCAGTAACTTTCCTAATTTGGGGGTCAGCTATGGCTGAAATAGTACGTGAAAGGGAGGCGGCGATCCGGTGGCTAACCAAGTACTGAGAGAACATCCGGTAGGCCTTATTTCTTAACTTGAAGTCCCTGTCAAGGTGAGCAGCCGGGGGAGTAGAGAAAGGTTCATCAAGGGAGTGCAAGGAAACTTTGGACGACGCAAGAAAGGTAAGTAAATCTGAGGACACTCTTTCTGCTTTGGCTACTGGCAAAGAAAAGTAAGCATGATTTTCTTGGGGAACCTGATGTGAAGACTTAGAAGTAATTGTAGCAGCAAAAACCTGAGCCTCTATCTCCCAATCTACCCAGGGGCCTAACCCCACCTGCCCCATCTGCAGGACTGGTGTATGCATCTGGTCTAGGACCGGAGTTATAGTCAATTCCGGCGTGAGAGCATTCAAAGCTTTGACATCGTTGATGCCATCAGCTTTTGACTAATCCGCAAACAGTCGTGCAGACACGGCGGGAGGGATTGCCGGGGCAGCTGTATACACAAAATAAACCGGGTTGTATGAATTTGGTACATCCTTAATTGACATATCCATCACTCTCCCTGCCTCATCTTTTGTTCTAAATTTTCTACTCTTATTGATTTCAATATACCACCCGCCGGGGACTGGTAGTTCCCCTGACACAGAAGGTTGAGCTAATTGAGGGTTCACTGGCGTCACAGGGACCCAAGAACAATCCGGGCCATAGAGGAGGGGCATGGGGCCCTTCTTCAGAGGTGCCCTATCTAAAGGAGGGGGAAGAATATCTGCAATAACCCTCAAAGTGGAGGTAGCCAGCGTCGCCGGCACTGTAGTGTCTGGAGCCGCGGCCACCACCGGGGTAGGACATGATGGAAGAAAATCCGGGGAATCTAGGGGTCTTACGACAGAAGTACTCGGGGTCACAGCTGGTTTAGAAACCGGGGGCTCCGAAGAGGCAGGGAGTTGATAATGTTGCATAACAACATAAATACATTCAGGAAAAATTAACAAGAAGAGTAGGGATCCCAGAGCTGGTGGGGGGGTTGAATGATGGGAGTAGAGCGGAGACTGATAAGGAGAAAGCAGAGGTGCTGGGGAAATACTTTGGGGGGGTACTAACAGTGGAGTCGGAGGATGCAGTGCCTACTATTCCCATCGAACAGGCACCGGCACTAGAACTAGTAGAGTTTTCCCATGCTAGAATAAGAAGGGCTATAGAAAAAATGAACAGAAGTAAGTCACCGGGACCGGATGGGATACACCCAAGAATCATAAAGGAAGGAGGGGAGATGTTAGTAGAGCCATTGAAAATGTTATTTGAGGTATCGTTTAATACAGGACAAATCCCGATGGACTGGAGAGAGGCGAACATAACAGCTATATTTAAGAAGGGAAAGAGAAATGACCCAGGAATTATAGACCAGTCAGTTTGACAAGTGTTGTGTGTAAACTAATGGAAACGGTAATTAGAGAAGGAATAATGGATCATATGAAGTCAAACCAACTTTTCAGTGGGAGACAGTTCGGATTCTTGCCGGGGAGGTCGACGGTACTACAGCTAATTAAGGTGGTAGATGATTGGATGCAAATTCTAGAAGATGGTGATGTAATAGACGTGGTATATTGCGATTTTATGAAGGCCTTCGATAAGGTCCCACATAAAAGGTTAATAGAGAAAGTTAGAAGCTATAATATAGGGGAGAAATGTGTGAAATGGATAGAAGCCTTCCTGAAAGATCGGAGACAGAGGGTATTGGTGAATGGAATAGGCTCGGGGTGGAGGGAAATTACAAGTGGGGTACCTCAGGGATCTGTGTTGGGACCACTGCTGTTCGTTATATTTATCAACGACTTGCCTGAAGTTATAACTAATGGAAGTGAGGTATACCTGTATGCGGATGACACTAAACTGTATAGAAGAGTGAGGAGTAAGGAAGATATGGGTTTGCTTCAAGGAGATGTGGAGGGCATGAAGGGATGGTCTGAGCATTGGTTAATGCCGTTTCATCCAAAAAAATGCAAGTACATGCGGATTGGGACCAGCAAGATAGACAAGGTAGGATACAGTATGTATGAAGCGATGGAGGAAGTGAGTGCAGAAAAGGATATAGGAGTAGTGATAGATAATGAGTTAAATTTCTCAGAACATTTAGCGGAAAAGATAAACAAAGCCAATAGAATTGTAGGGCTGATAAGGAGGACATTTGTGTCACTTGACGAAGAAATCTTCAGGAATCTATATACAGCGCTGGTTAGGCCACACCTGGAATATGCAAACCAGGTGTGGGCTCCATATATGGTAAAGGATATAGAAGCAGTGGAGAAAGTGCAGAGAAGAGCTAGCAAGCTGGTACCAACGTTGAAGAACGCGGGCTATGAGCAGAGGTTGAGGACACTGGGACTTCCGACACTGGCATATAGGAGAAAGAGAGGGGATATGATAGAGACTTTTAAGATAGTGTCAGGAAAGTACGATGAGGATGTGTGTGAAGGTATCTTCTTGATGCAGGAGGGAACAAGAACGAGAGGACACTCTAAGAAAATTTACAAAGAAAGAAATAGGCTTGAGAAGGCGAAGAACTCATTTTGTGATAGAGTGGTAAATGAGTGGAACGCACTGCCCCAGTATGTAGTCGATTCCGAATCAATAAGGGAGTTTGAAAGTAATCTTGATAAAGCATGGGGAAGACAAGATTTGAAGTTTGATTATAAAACAAAAATACAGAATAGTAAAAATGTTGCGTCTGCTACCGCCGCCGCCAACACCGTGAACGACCGCAGCAGTGCAAGTACTGGTACTGAGCTGGATACACAGGCATAGTTTGCCTTTTTCCAGAGGATCTACTGTAAGAAACTGTAAGAAACTGTAAGAAATAACCTTGTGCAATAAATCACTTATCTGATCTGAAGTAACACACTTACTGTGGGAGTCCCTGGAAGAATGGGAACTTGCTTCAGAATCTTCTCCTGTGAGTGACTGGGGAGCCGGGGAGAACATAATTTCCTCCGGCTCTCCACTCAGCTCAGGATTCTCCTGTTGTATCACTTTTTCATTATCCGTCGGGGGCCACATTAAATCTGGAACCGATGATGGCAACATGTCTATGCTACCTTCTTCAGTTCTTTCGTGATTGACGTTAAAAAGAGATTGAGATGGTTCAGACTGATGCCAGTAACCCCCTGCCACAAAGGGCTGGGAGTCTGAAATCACTTGAGAATTCAGTTGTGACCCCGACGGATATCCCCTGTACTGGTCGGCCAGAACCCTACACGGGCCTGCCGACCTAACACTACGAGGTACATAATTCAGTTTAGGTATGGCAAAGGTAACATTGGGAGGCACACTCAAGGATTGTTCATGACTAGGTGTGGATTCCAGTGCATCAGACCCCACTTCTGAGTCCCCAGATTCCTGTTGAGGCATGTCAGAGGTAGGGGTAGGGGTTGGTTGCTGAGGGTGTCCCTCCGGCTGCCGCTGCTTGCCTGACTCGTCGCTCCCCCAGAGTCCTCTCTCCGGCGTTTGGTAGACCGGGAAGACTCCATGGAAGAGTGTCTAGACTGTTTGCGGGGGGATCTAGATCTTGACCTCGACTTCCGCCTCAGAGAGGGTGAACATCTCCTCTTGGCACGGTCGGAGGGGGGAACCTCGGTGACCTCACTCTCACTGCTACTACTCACTACCTCGGCCGTGTCTTTGGCATAAGAATTAAATGTACTCTTAATTTCTTGTAAGGCCGCTAGGCACGATAAGTCTTTGTTAGTAACTAACGCGGTTTTCAAATCAGAGCAAATTGAACAGCGTTTAGATAACCACAAGCCTCGGGAACGATCCAAGCACTTGACGCACTTAATGCATAGTTTGTGAGCAAAAATTGGCAATAGAGAGCAGGTAGGAGTAATGCATAGTTCAAACCTCATCACAGTGCCAAAAAAGGGCCGCCCGCCCCCCCCCCCACCCACCAGGATCAGCCGCCCAACCTCCGCCGGAGTAGCAGTCTCAGGAGCCTGGAAAATAAAATTCCAGGAATCAATGCTCATAAGGATAACCTGCGAGGTATTATACATCCTAACTCGAGTCCGCCGGAAAATTAGCTATAGTGAACCACTACTCTAACCTTCCGCTGGACTCGTCTAAACTGGGTTTAACTACTAACCTGTGACAAGCGTCACAGGTCCCTTGACCTTTAGTGTCTGATCATTAATGAAAAAGTTTGCAAAACTAATCTTATCACTCTTGTACACTCGACTTGTGGCGCCGCAGGGCGAGAAAATCTAATCGTGTAACTGGGTCAGTTAGGGCGAGTTAACTCGGCGGGCCAAGTTTGCAGTCCCTTAGGAATGCAGTTCCGCCGGGAGAATGAGGTTCAGCCAAACCACGCCGGAACCTTTTGATTGTTCCTACCCATTTATAAGACGGATAACTAGGGCCCACCGCACGGGGCCACCAGAAAAAACAAAAACTCGGGAGAATGGAGTTGGCACAGCTCCATTAACCTAAGTCCCACACATAACACATCATAAAGAATATATAGGGACGTCTCCCTAACCCCCAAGAATGCCAACACGCATGTAAAAACACTAGGGGCATACATAGGCATATAATAAAAAATACAGAAAATTTAGCATCCTAAATTACCTGAAGCCTATGCCGGAGACCCCTACTAAAGGCTGACCACGAGGTACGATGAACATCACAGGCAGACGACGCTCCGAAGTCCCAGCACAGCACCCAGATGAGGGAGGCCCACTCAAGGAGCCCAAAGCAAAACACGAACCCTGGAAGGTGGAGCACCACGTGCAGACATCCTTAAACCAGAGCATTAATTGCTGATATATAATAATATGACATGTACTTTCCTCAATATTGACAGTCTGTATCATGCCTTGTAGAGTGGTAGCCTCCTAGCTAAGTAATCACAAAAGCTATAGGTGTATCACAACAAAAAACACACGCGGTACAACGATCCTGGACCCGTAGACGCCTGTTACATAAGTACCCTATTTTAACACACACTTCCTGCGGACATACCAATCTGGTAGCCGTGCTAGCTAATCTAAACCTTGTTACTACAACACAGATGTATACAAATGAGTAAGGACTCACTAGAAGCTCTGGAACGTCGAATGAAGCGAAGCGCGGCGCAAGCCGTGTTGACAGTATGAACGCGGAAGTTGGAAGGAAGACGATGACCGCTAGAGGGCCTGGTATTGGGGAAGCAAAACCTGAGAAATCCACGCATATGGCAAGTCATATGATAACAGATATTAAGTTCTTTTTTCTTTTTTTATATTTTACAGAGTTTTTTTCTGTAGGGTACCCGATCAAAATGACGATCCTATAAGGGAATGCACTTATGATGAGTACTCCATGATACTTCCGCGCGGGCTATTCAAAATGCTGGCGCAGGATGTTGAATGGAGACTATTATTATTAATAGGCGAAGTCGTCAATGATGAAGGGGCCCTATTAATTATACACCCCCACTGGGGTAAATAAAATAGCAAACCATTGGTGGAACTGCCATCCGGGTGAGGAACTGTTCTGGGTCTGCTCCTTCAGTGTTGATGGTCATATGTGACCTGTCAACCCTACACCCGCCAACCCTGCACCTGTCGACCCTACACCTGACCCAATAGAACTCTTAAATTCTGATCTAAATACTATTTCCAATTGGGGCAGAGAAAACCTTGTTAACTTTAATGCTTCCAAAACCCAATTTCTCCATCTATCTACCCGTCAGGATCTCCCAGCGGACTATACCTTATTCTTCAACAATACAAAAATCAACCCTTCATCTTCTCTCAATATTCTTGGTGTCTCTTTTTCTTCTGCTCTCATTTGGAAGGACCATATTACCAGTCTTGCTAAGGCAGCCTCCCAGAAGCTGGGTATGCTCAACCGCCTTAGGGGGTTCTTTTCCCCTGCACAGCTTCTTGCTCTGTACAGGGGCATAGTGCGCCCTTGTATTGAGTATTGTTCACATGTGTGGGGAGGTTCCTCTCACACCGCTCTCCTAGACAAAGTTGAAAGGAAGGCCTTTCGTATCATTAACTCCCGCCCACTCACCAACTCTCTGCAATCTCTCTCTCTCCGCCGCAATGTTGCATCTCTCTCGCTATTCTATCGCTACTATAATAATCAGTGTTCCTCAGAGCTATCCCAGTGCATACCACCTCCTTTACGTAGGGCACGTGGTACCCGTCTTGCAACTCAATCCCACCCCTACTCTGTGCAACTCTCCAACCCAAGAGTGAAACGTTACTCTCAAACTTTCTTCTACTCAACAGCTGAGCTCTGGAACTCTCTCCCAGAATCAGTCTTTCCCTCTTCCTATGACTTAAATTGCTTCAAACTCCGTGTGTCCAGGCATTTTGGCTCGAACGTCCCTTGATTTTGGCCCTGTCACTCTTTCAACTATGGGGGAGGCACTCGCTATAGGCAGTTATGCCTTTTGCCTCCCTCAATCACATAGAAAAAAAAAAAACAAAAAAAAACATAACCCCCACCACTCCAACCCCACCGGACAATGCCAGAACTTCAAAACAGTGCATACTCCAGACCCGAGGTCGGGCCTTTTTTAAGGAAGGCGATGGTGAGATGCCAGGGGATAAAAATGTATCAAGCTGTATTGGTACCCCGCAAAACAAAAGGAAACACCACCACCAGTAGCCTACCAGGAAAGAAAGCAAGACCAAACCACATCCCCAGGACCAGCTCTCATAGAAAACTATGAGTGTGGGCAGGGAGAACTCCTAGGCTACAGCCCCCAAAACCCACCAGTGATAAATAGTGACAAACCTGATTATCGTATAAATACGATAGAATATGACTTTTGTGATCTCGTATGTCTCTGTGACGTCACGATCTCTCCTACAGCACGACGTAGGACGAGTAGATCGTATATTATAAGATTGTAAATAAGTTAAGTTATAAAAGGCCTAATATGCTATTAAGCAATATTGCCATGGTCTTATGTAGTATATATGAATTTATCGTATATATTAATATAATTTATCGTATAGAGCAACCTAAATGCGGTACGATAATTTGGGCTCCTGGCGGTTTGCCAAGGCAGCAAGGTGTGCTTTTGAGGTACGCCAGAGCCTTCACGAACACCAACCAGTTAACATCTAAATTTTCCGCCCTCAGTTGATCAAGCTTTTGTGCCTCTAATCACAATACACATACAGCAATACACTCAGCTACACCATCACGACGCTCTCATCGACATCATGACTGACTGATAGATAAGCATAAATTATAATAATCATGTCCATTCCCATGTAATCATTTATTCTTTCTTTAACTTGACTCGAGTCTTGGGACCGAAGTCTCGTTCCCCATTGTCCACCGCCATATTGGGTAAAAGGTTCTCCCTTGCCTCATTGCCACGTGGAACTATTGGTGAGTTAATTCCTGGCTAATATTAACCCTTATAACCTTACCCTATATATACATTTATTATGTGAGACCTTTGGATATAAATTAGCTTGTTTCAGATTGAATTCAATTTAGATATAGAGTAGTTTTCATTTAGATTGATTTTATTTGATTCATTATAGCTTAGTAATATTTAACTTCCATTGATAGTTTACCACACTGATGTTATGCAAATTTATCATCAAAACACCCAATGCCCTCCAGTAGAGTACCAAATCAATTATGCCACCAGTAATAGCAATGCTAACAAACAAGCCCTTTCAGAGCCAACTTATTCCCTCAGTACTAAAAATGAGGAAAACCCTAACTCTAGCCAAATCCCTCAAAGTAACACTTCGAAACTCCTAAATCACCATCAGGTCAAACCTAGGGCAAACAACAAGACCAAAACTTCCCAAGCATCCTCCTCAAACAAGTCACAAAGTCAAACCAATATTAGTGCAACTCCTTCCATCCCTAAACTTAAAGGTGGGGGCTCATGGTTTGAGGTAAACATGGAATGATAATCGCCAAGCTGTACACAATTATCTTGCAAAATGCAATGGCACTGAAATAATTATTAACAATGGTATAAAGGATTTTGTGGATCATCTATACCAGGCCTGTGACGTCACACCAGTATAAGTCCACCATCCAGTCTAGGATAAGGATACTGGTGTGACGTCACTATGACGTCACAGGCCCGGTATAGACGATCCGCAAAATCCTTTATACCATTGTTAATAATTATTTCAGTGACATTGCATTTTACAAGATAATTATATGCAGGTTGACAATTATGTTTCCATGTTTACCTCAACCCATGAGCCCCCACCTTTAAAATCAGGATATCACGCACACCCCTATTACATCCGAGATCAAAGCCCCCTGATGCCGACCAAAAAGGGGTTACTACCTGCACTGACCAAAGGTAAATAAGCAATCAGCCTACTGGCTTTATTCCTCCTGTGGAATATTATATCGGGATCCCTAGTTTAGAAAGGGATCAGTCAAACCTAACCTTTAGTAAGGTCATTCCTGCGTAGGTAACAAGCATTCAACATCCGGTTATTCGGAGGCTTACCACCACTACTACAGGAAGTTCTAATATCTCAGATAAAGTTAGTAGCCTTGATGCCGATCTAGATACTAGATTGGTATCACTGTACCAAACCGATATTAACCTCTCGGCTGCGCAGCCCCTGTAGTATACACCATACCCCTGTGCGTAGGTATTTTGATTCATTCCTCACTAAAATTGTTAATTTACCATTAATATAATACATACTTATCCATATGCGCCTATTTTACGTTTAATATGAAGATAGTAACCTGTAACAACAATAAAACAAGTGGGAATATCGTTTGGATGATCAAAATCACGAATTATGACCGAGCGGTTCATTCATCAATTATGAGCCAGCCGGCCGTACACCCTCCTCTCTCGAGGGCTGAAGCCATACTGACTTACTCCTTCACACTATCCCAGTGTCTCCCTTACACAATACACTGGCTAGTCACATGACAACCGGCCTGGAGATGGTGACACGAAAATATACCAATGAATAAGGGAATAACAGGGAAAATAGGTGATAATTGAAGGGGGGGGGGAGAAGGAGGGGACTTTCACACATGTGAAGGAGTGATTGGAGGCATGGAGGGGAATTATCTCACTTAAACACCTTTTTTTTTTTTTTAAAGTGCCACTGCAGTGTTTTAAATGTTTTTTTTTAGGCCTAGGATCTTAAGAGTCTCCCCGCAGTCGCCCAGTAAAACCTCTTAAGAGTCTCCCCGTAGCTGCCGGGTTAATAATCAATCTCGAGTAATCCTAACCAACCAACTCAGTGCAGAGAGTAATCGAGTGTGTCGTGGAGAAAGAAAGAAGAAAGAAGAGAGAGCTAGGCATATCGAGTTGTTTGGACCAGAACCTAGGGAGAGTGTGTGAAGCCTCCAGGTCCCTGCGGTCAACCGTTGGACAACTTAGCCAAGTGAAACATGCTCGCCAGACTCTCTACCAGTGCTTCTCTTCTACCTAAAACCTTTAAGTGTTCTTTTATTTCGTAATGGTAACAATGATTACAATTAGGGTTAACTTGGTATGTTGAGGTTCATAGTTTAACGTAATTGTAGTACTTATTTTCTTATTTCGAATATACTACTAGAGTGGGGGATAAATCGACAGTCATTTAGAAGTTCGTATACTTTATTTAACAAACTTGCTACTACACTAATAACTGTTTCTCTGTTCGGGCTGAGATGAGTTCAAGACACGGGTTGAATATTACGTCGACCCACCATAGGTTGTACTTTGGAACCCTAGAACTCCCGTTACTCCCTATTTGGATTCCCGATATTCAGGTATTGTATTACTAGTTTCTAAAATAATATGGTTTTTACCGAGCCCTGCTGTGTCTACTCCAGAGACCAGGGCATCAATGAATCATACCTTTATTAACTTATCTAAAACAAGAGTTATATTCCTAAACTAAACTTCGGAATGATATACTTTTACCGGGCCTACTATGTCTACTCCAGAGACCAAGGCGTTACTACATATGACCTTTTAATTAATATTTCCATATACAATACATTTACTCATATGACAAGGGCGTTGTTACAATTTTACCTCAATTGCCTCATCTAAATACTCTTTGATTATATAATATTCTCGTTACTTCATAAAATACATTTACTCAAATGACCAGGGCGTTGTTACAAGTTACCTCGATTGCCCTATCGAGAACACTCTCAGATTATATATTCGCGTAATCCTATTAAAAACAATTTATATTCACATATACCACCTAGTCAATAATCATTCTTAACCTAATGTAAGCAGTACCTCAATAACTCTACATGGACAAGATTCTCCGCTTTTATCCTTTTAAATAGGTTCTTATGATTACAATATTATCCTGGACTTAACACCCGTAACGCTTAACACAGAACTGACCGAATATTCTTTTAACTATGATAATAGATAATGTTTCCTTTATAACCAAAGATTTCGTTGATCATACGTACTAGTGTCCTTCCTACCTAGGCTATTTCTCAAACTAAAGCTAGTCTAATGGCAACTATTATTTATTCTCCTGAGCCTTATAGTTGCGTGTCTATCCTCAAGAATTATTCCCTTTTACTTTACTATTAATATCTATTTGCTGTCCTATCAGATCCTATACTAGTTATAGCTAATCGGCATGGAGCCTTCTCTAACAAGAATAACTATTTCCCTCTTAACACATCATCATTTTATTTATAAACAAAAGTCTAGTATCTTTTCTCTTTAGTTTGTCCTATAAGGACACATCAATTATTATGGAGCCACTGGGTTAGTCATGCATTTTCTCTCTTTCTTTAAGTCTGGTTCGGGCCCAATATGGGTCCTTTAAAAATATATATATTGTATACTGCTAGGTGTGTGCTGGAACAATTTCACCACCTCAGAGCTGGCCAATAGCTCTTCTTGAAATTCTCACTCCCGTCTACTATCTGTCATCCCTCTTGAATCGCTTGGCTGTAGGTATGCAAGCCAGTGATGTAAAGACAGGCGGCTGGATATAATAATAATAATAATAATAATAGTTCTTAACCCCTTATTGGCGGCGCTCGACTTAAGTCGTGCACCAATTTGCAGCAAGTTAGGAGCATTATTAAGGCTTTTAAAGGGTTAAAATCGAGTGCAAATGGCCGGGAGCGCAGCAGGCCAGACAGCCGACTCCCAGGGCTTACCGCCGCCCATTAACTCATGTTCCCTGTGTTCTCGAGAGGCCGGCAGTGTAGCCAGTAGTGAGCATAGCTGGGAAAAATATACCGCTATACGCTAAACTCCCATGTTCGTGGCACCACTGCAAGAGAACCACGAGTGCTACGTAGCTCGTTCTGGTCTCATTTTGAAGCTTTTAGCGCCTAGTTTTTTGCTGAATACATTTCTTTTCATGCAGTGAGTTCACTGCTCAATAGGTGGTGTTCTGAGAGTGAGGGTCTGAGTCTGGAGGGTGAGACGGTGAAGCACTTGAGCGAAGCAACCAGCCGCTTCAGAGATGGAGCTGCTTCGAGCCATGATGGATGCTTCACATGTCTCACTCCCCAGACTGGAACAAGACCTCACAGGCTTCACCGTGTTGAGCGGTGGAATGTACAGGCTCTCAGCCTATGCCCGAGAGGGAGTAGTTGGAATATAGAAAAAAAAAAAAAAAAAAAAAAAAATGATACTTGATTGATCATTCAGGAGGGCCTGAATATGCCCAAATGAGCCCAAAACACCCCGCTAGACAAGGGTTAAAGCTAGCGCATGCTAAGCCAGCTAAGGATAGCCCAATAAGGCCGATTAGGCGTATTTCCATTGGGGTCCTGTACTACTACCCCATCCCCTTGCTCATAAGGGATGGTAACGACTCAGTGCTTGTGAAAAATCTTTAATGCGCCGAGCGTGGGCGCGATCCCGGGCCTTCTGGGTGGAAGTTCGAGACGCTAGTCACTACACCAGCGCGGTCGCGGATACTTAAGGTGTATCCGCCTAGTAAGAGAGAGCAATGCTAGACCTGAGGTGGTCTTTACTGGAATATTTGGTGAGAGCTGGGTGGCTGGAATAAGTGGTTCCGAGTTCCCTTTGGTGCCCAAGCGAGAAAGAGGAAGTGGGTTGCAAGAAGCGCGCCAGTGAGTTCCGAGAGGTGAATGACTGCTGCAGCCCCCACCCCCTTAATATAGTCACGCCTCCCGCTCTCCGGCGCTGTGATTGGCTGAGCTGGCCGCTCGGCCCCCCGCACGTCTTGAATTCTCTCTCTCTTCGCCTCCACTCTTCTCTCTTCATAATATGTTCCTGGAAGCTGGTTGAAAATGTCTTTTAGTGGCTTACGGGAGTATAGGGCTGGCACTGATGTATTAGACCCATTGCAACCAGAGGAAATGGCCGGTGAAGAGAGCGAGAGCAAGTTTAAAGGTGTGGCGGTACACGTAGCCGTCCGCTCCGAAAATGGAGGCTTCTGATTGGTCGGCCGGGAAGGCGTGGCATGTTTATGTTGTGAGCCTGAAGTGTCAAACTCGGCTGATTTAGAGGGAAGGTAAAAGGGGGCGCATTGATTGGTGGATGGCCTTTTTACTTTATCACTCCCTACTAATTTAAGGCGAGCTCCTGATCGCCGTAATACCGTTCCTTTGAAATCCCGGCCATCACTCTGCCAATCCACCAGTCCACTATGTTCACAAATTCATCTGTGTAACTGGAGTGCTGGATTTTTATTTCCAACTGCAGTTTTAGCGAATAGGACTTGCCCGGGTAGGCTGAGGAGTTGCTTGAATGCTCGGGTAGTGTTTACTCTCTGTCCTTTTTCACCGACCAGGGCTATTATTCGGCGGAGCCGGTACTGTGGGTCAGAGGGGAGAGGCATGGTGCCTTTCAACTGGCAGGCACGCGCCTCGGGGATCCTATTTATACCCTCGTCCGGGTACCTGATTGGTGGACAGCTAATTCTACCACTGCGGGTAATTGTTTCTGCGGGGCCCATGGGCTTAGATGCTTTGGCTGGACTTTTACCCGGGAAGTTAGTCATGCGATTTTCTTTTGATTCATTGAATTTAATTGAGGGAGAGCCAAGTGGGTTTTTGTCTTCAAGAAATACGTCTTTGTCTTTTACCTCTGTTCGGAAACACTCTTCCTCACTACTAATTAGAGTCTTATTGAAATCTCTCGGGAGGTCCGAAACTTCGCTGTCGGGGACCGTAAACTTCTCATCATCGGTATGTTCACAGTAATCTCTTTCCCCACTTGTCGTAGTCTCTTCGTCTCCCCCATTCCCCTCTTGCCCGAACTCAGGGAAACTCTCGTTTGGCTTGCGACTAAAAGACCACCAGAACGGAGAGTCCCCGGTATAATTTCTTCTCAGATTAGGACCTTCAGCATTAGGTCGAGCCGAGGAAGTACTAGGATCACCAGCCCCAAATTCTATCTCCTCCTCGCTTTCTTCCTCACTACTCCACTCGCTCAGGTCTGGCGGTAAAATACCTTCATACCGTTTGGTATGACGGATATGGGTAGCCGACACAATACCTCCATGATGCAAGTACAACACCTGATATGGCCCGTTTACCTCCACAACCTTGAAGGGACCCTCGTATTTCTCTTCCAGCTTACCAGCTCGGGTGGGATCATGTCTCTTCACCAGAATATATTCTCCCCGGTAATATGGATTATTTAGAGTAAGTTTCTTGGGCTGTTGCTGTGTAATACGTTCATGGACTTGCTGCCGTCGCTCCCCTTGTTCCCTCAAATATTGTTCTAGTTCGGAATATTTGGTGGAATGAATGGGGTAAGGTAGTTATCGTTCTTGAGGCAGTTTCGGCGTGATTCCAAAAATAATCTCATAAGGAGAATACCCAGTAGTTCTACAAACAGTGGTGTTTATCCCCCAGATAATCTCTGGCAGAAGTTCCAGCCAACCTCAGACTACTTCTTGCCCTAGTGAGCTCAGACTAGCCCGTACACAATTCGCTAACACTCTATGGTTTCTTTCACATACAGCATTGCCCTGGGGATAATATGGGGAGGTGTGTTGGATCTGGTAGCCCAAGGTATCTCCCAAGTGTTGCCAGATTTCGTTATTAAATTCTTTTCCCCTATCACTCAGAATGCATCCAGGGGTGTCATATACAAAAATGACCTTCTCCAAGATGACCCTAGCCACAGTTTCAGCTTTCTTGTCCGGAATGGCACAAGCAACCGTATATTTGGAAAAGACGTCGACACAGGTTAAAATGCACCTTTTGTTCGTCTGTCTGGGTAGAGGTCCCATAATGTCCACAGATAACTTTTCCCACGGTTTACCGGCCGTAATGTGTCCGGGCGACTGTTTAGGTCCCCGTCCATCTTTGCCCCTTTGACATCCCAAACAATTTTGGATAACTTCTTTAACAATTTTGTCGGCTCTCGAGGTCCAGTACCTTTCGTTAAATTGCTTCAAAACTCTAGACTGACCCCAAATGAGCCCCCCTTCCTTCTTGTCCGTGGAGGATTTGGATCATGTGTTTAGCCTCCAGATAATCTAATGCTACCCGGTCTTTAGAATCCCTCCAGGCTCCCTCAGAAAATTTTACTTTGTCGCCATACATAGGATCATTCTGTTCCTTGTTAGGTTGAGTGTGTTGGACGGGTGCTACCGGTAGTCGAGATAGGCCATCGGCATTAGTGTGTAATTTACCTGGTCTATGTCTAACTTCAAAGGAGTATTCCTCCAGGATCCCCTTCCACCTAACAAACAATCCATCTTCCGTTTTCATCTTCCAGAGCCATTGCAAACTATGGTGGTCCGTGATAACTTCAAAATGAACCTCGGCTAAATATGGACGGAAATATTGTACAGCCCACACTAGAGCTAGGCATTCCTTTTTAGTAACGCTGTAATTCTTCTCGCTCTTATTCAGCGTCCGGCTAGCGCATGCTAATATGCCTTCTTTTCCATCCACTTTCTGGGCCAATACGGCCCCGAGCCCTTCATCGGAAGCATCGGTGTATAGTTGGAACGGCTTGTTAAAATCCGGATGACAAACTATGGGGTTAGAAGTAAATTTTTGTTTCAGTTGATCAAAAGCTATCTGACAATTCTGATCCCAGTCAAACCTCCTCCCTTTTTCTAGTCTCTTAGTCATGGGGCGAGCAATTTTTGAGAAGTTGGGTATGAACCTCTGTAAGGGGTCTAAATTGACTAGGCTTGAATTTATTAGTGGCCCCTCCATCATTGACGAACATGCCTATTACATAAGGCATCCTCTTCAAACACTAATCCGCCGTAGTTTGAATCTACCGCGCAGAACATTTAAAATCTGAGAAGCCTTCATCATGAGCGCACGCGACCTCACTCATGGCTTCAGTCATTATGAATTGGGTTCTCACTACGAAAAAAACTTCGTAAAAAATAAAAAACAAAAAGAAAATAAGAATAACTATCCAATAAGCTTTCCATCATATCGTAGATGTACTTGTGTGGATCTTTGACCAGACGCTGATTCAGGCGTCATTCTTCCTTCTCTGCTCTGCGGTCAGCCGGCCCGGACGTGTTTCTCCACGCTCCGCTGGTTCCGCATTTGCTGCGTCCCTAGTGAGTTTTTTCTCATTTGTTTACTCCGGGATGTATCGAGTAAGGTTAGGATATGCGTAGCAGGAGTGTCCTGGGCTGGTTGCCCGCAGTGCAGTGTATTTTGGGTCGTGTGTTTGGGGCATCTATTTCGGATGTACCCTCGTGGTCCGGTTGTGGACAGGTGAACTTTTTCACAGTTAGCTAGCTTTGTGATGCAGGCGGCTTTCATTACGCGTTATTGCTTCCTTTATCTTTCTGATGAGGTAGCGTATTTTTGCTGACGTTCCCAGCGTATTTTTCTTCACTTAGTGAATTTTTTTCTGGGTCCCGAGTCAGTTCTTCCCTTTGCCGGAAGTATTTGCTACAGTGGTGTGTTGGTGGTGGTTCCTGTTGTGATATAATTCAGTGCTTTTTGTTTATATTCCGACATGTTAATATTATCCGTCTGCCTAGGCCTAGCCAGCCTCTCGTAGCTTTACCACATATACAAGTGTTATTGATTTATCTTCTAAATATGTACTACTGTGTGATGTGTGTCCTGGTTTAGTTGTGTATTGGCTAATTCCACGGACTATTTATGTGTCCTGGGTTAGTTGTGTATTGGCTAATTCCACGGACTATGTTGGGCCCGGCGTTAGTTGTGTTTTGGCTACGCCTCGGTCCTGTGTTGCGTTCAGATGGTATCTGGACGGGGTGGGTTATTTCCGGCGGGTTTTTCTCGGTTACACCATGAAAAAACCCGGCTGGTTACCGAGTTTTGGCCACGCATGGTTTAAAACAGGCTTGTTTCCCCGGCGAGTGAGTGTCTGTGGCTCCCCAGGACTGCGTCTCTGGGGTGCCTGTTTCAGGCTCCTTCTGATTCCCGGCGGGTTGGCTGTACCCATCTAACAGTGTTCATACGGACACGTGTTGTTTGTAGATTTTCGGTTTTGCAAAAGCCAATATAAAACTATGCTGTTGTTGTATTTCCTCCCCGGCGATCTTTTACAAAGATGTGGGGTTATAAACAATTGGGGTTAACTTTTAAACTTTAAATCACCCGGCGGGTGCAACCTGGTAGGGTGGGATGACCGAATTTACAAAATTCAGTTTAGTTGACCAGACAATTGAGGGATGCATTGTGTATCGCCTCCTTAAACATACAGCAATTTAAGGCACAATTGGGGTTAACGTTTTTTAAACTAATATTCACACCCGGCGGGTGCTCCCTGGAAGGGTGGGAATAACGAATTTACAATTCAGTTAGTTAACCAGACAATTGAGGGATACGTTTTGTATCGCCGCCTTCAGCATACGGCGCAATTGGGGTTAACGTTTTTTAAACTAATATTCACACCCGGCAGGTGCTCCCTGGAAGGGTGGGAATAACGAATTTACAATTCAGTTAGTTAACCAGACAATTTAGGGATACGTTTTGAATCGCCGCCTTCAACATACGGCGATCTCAAAAGATACTTCGGGAGAAGTTAGATCTCGTATATTTGTCAGGCTTCCCAGTTTTTTATCTACGAGATAATTCGGGGGCCGGCGTCTTTTTTAGTTTTTTTTTTCCAAAATTGAATCTTGAAACAAACACCACCAGAAAGACTTAATCAGTTATAAACGCCATGCTGGTCTTTATATATTATGTCAGAGGGTATTCATAAATCTTTTGGACAAATTAAGATATTCTGAAATCTTTTACTTAGGAAACCCCACCGCGTAGCGAGCTGTAGTCGTTGAGTATTACGTCTCGTTACCCGGCGGGTTATTTAACACTTGTGTGCGAACATGTTTGGGTTAACCTTATGAGCATTAATTCCTGGAAATTTTATTTTTTTCCAGAGCTGGGTCCCGGCGGGTCTATGCAGAACCTGGAGTAAGTATCCCACCAGTCTCTGTCATGGCTACCTTTGCCCCGGTTTTTGCTTTATGCATTACGCCCTCCTGTTCAGGTATCCCTATTTTTGCGCACACCCTTTGTATAAAATGTGTTAAAATGTCTCGTTTGGTGTGGGTTACCTTTCCGGCGTTTTTTCTCGTTGCTCCGAGAACACCGTTTTTGTTTACCGAGTTTTAGTCAGGATGGCTCAAAATAGGTAAGTTACCCCGACGAGTTTGGTCGCTTGAGGGCTCATAAGAAACTACGTTTTCTGTGGTCGAGCCTGGGATCAGGCTTCCTGTGTTATTCATTGCTTTATGCATTACGCCCTCCTGTAATGTATAGTTTAGTGTGGGTTACCTTTCCGGCGTTTTTCTCGTTGCTCCGAGGACACCGTTTTTGTTTACCGAGTTTTAGTCAGGATGGCTAAAATAGGTAAGTTACCCCGACGAGTTTGGTCGCTTGAGGGCTCATCAGAAACTGCGTTTTCTATGGTCGAGCCTGGGATCAGGCTTCCTGGTTTATTCCCGTCGAGGGGGGCTCTACACAGTTTTTCTAGGTGATCAGGCTGACACCTGTTGGACTTGGTTTTCTCTGTTTTTCAAAGCCATTGAAACAATGCTGTCTGTTTGTTTGGTCTTTACCTCCCGGCGACCTTTTTACAAAGAGGTCTGGGGCAGGTATAATTGGTTTGACATTAATAATAATAATAATAATAATAATAATAATAATATTTATTCAGTTAGCAATTTACAGAGTTGGTACCACATAGTATGTTATAAATATGACGTGTACCAGCCTTGCATAATTCCATCTAAGGATAGCCCAATAAGGCCGTTAGGCGTATTTCCATTGGGGTCCTTGTATATAAAACCCGGCGGTTGTACCTTCGGGTGGTTATATTAACGGATTTGCGATTCGAGATAATTTGCCAAACAATTGATTGATACAATAGGGTATCACAGCCTTCAAGACGGCGATCTATGAGGGCTTCTGGGAGAAGCCGGATTAGAGATTAAGATAGGCTTAGACTTTTTATGGGATAAAGAGATGCCTGAATCTTACTAGTGTTTCAAGTGTAAAGGGTTACTTGAAAGACTTCATCTTTACTAAAGATATACTTCATCTTTATGAGGATTAAGAAGTTATGCTTAATTCTTTTGGACAGATAAAAGATATGCTGAAATCTTTAATAAGCCATTGAAACAATGCCGTTTGTTTGTTTAGTCTTTCCCTCCCGGTGACCTTTTTACAAAGAGGTCTGGGGCAGGTACAATTGGTTTGACATTGCATATAAAACCCGGCGGTTGTACCTTTGGGTGGTTATATTAACTGATTTGCAATTCGCGATAATTTGCCAAACAATTGATTGATACAATAGGTATCACGGCCTTCAAGACGGCGATCTATGAGGGCTTCTGGGTGACGCCAGATTAGAGATTAAGATAGGCTTAGACTTTTTATGGGATGAAAAGATGCCGGAATCTTACTAGTGTTTCAAGTGTAAAGGGATACTTGAAAGACTTCATCTTTAATAAAGATATGCTTCATCTTTATGAGGATTCAGAAGATATGCTTAAATCTTCTGGATAGGTAAAGATATGCTGAAATCTTTAATATGATACTAAAGGACAACGAAAAGTAGTGGTGGAGTGCTACGGTTCGTTGACCGGCGGTTTTGAGGCACATATTTTGTACCGTTTTTTGGGTGTAACCCTATGAGCATTAATCCCCGGAAAATTCTCTTTCCAGGGCGGATTACCGGTGTTGCACCAGGTGACCAGGTAGTTCCTGGGGGCGGGGTAGTTTTCCCCCAGTCTCTGTCGTGTCGGCACTTGAACCTCTCATTGCTGTATGTTCAACGCCGTTAAGCTCAGGTAGCCCTATCTTATTTTTATTTGTTAACCTGACAAGCGCGATATAGATGTAGGTGCTAGGGTAGTTGATTGTGCATTTCTAGCCCTGGATTCTGACAGAATTCGTTATATTTACAATATAAACCATTATTTGTTTTCGGTATGCTTTTATTTTACATATATGATGTATATATGAACCTTCAAGAGTGCTAAAATAAGTGGGAAAAGCATTTGGGTGGTGAAAAACGAAGATATTGGCCACCCGGTCATAATCTCAGGCGAGAGAGAGAGACAGGCAGCCTTCCCCTCTCGCTGTCTGGGAGTCAACTGAGGAGAGCGGGGCGGTGTGTGCCGGTGTCTGGGTGTTGCATAACGATCTTTTATGCAACCCACTTGTGCTACATTATCGCGGGAGAGAAAAATAACCGATAAATGATGATAATAAGAGGAAAAATAGGTGATAATTGAGGAGGGGAGGGAGGGGGGAATAAGGTGGGGAAGGAGGGGAGGGGGGTGGGTGAGATTTACATGGATGAGTACTGGAGGGGAATTATCTCACCTAGAGACAAATTCCTTTGTTTTGATAGGCCCTTTTTTTTTATGGAAGGCTTTTTTATGGTCCTGCTTCCGTGAGGCCTATCGCGTTCCCTATAGGAAGCCTTCCGTGAGGCCTATCGCGCTTGCCAGGTTAATGAAATAATTTAATAGCTGAATCATAATAAACATATATATTTTCTATGATTATATTATGATAATATTGTGTTTATTTATAGTAATTTATTTTAATACAATTAAATATAAATTAAATTAATTAGTATACTTTATGATTTTGCTCACCAGCTCGGCTTTCAATGTGTTAATGAGCTATGGGAGCTTTTAATTATCATTAACCTTTACGGGACTCGGACGAGGGCTCCCGTTCAGGGGGTATACCGAGCTCGCAAGCGAGGGACAGCCACAGCCAAGGTGTATGGCGATACTCACAGTCGTACCTCACCCGCCGGACGATAACGCCGGCGGGCGGACCTGACGCTCTGATGACGGACGAGAACAGGTTGAGTTCCATTTATCTCTTTTCCGCCGCCAGACGCGTCTCTAATGTGCCACGTAGTCAACAAACTACAGGATTAGCCTACGCCTCGCTAATCGCGCCCCTGTGGCCGGCGCAGTGTGGTACCAGCGTTTGAACACGTGGTGCCCGCACCCAGTGTCCCTCCTGGTCGGGTTGTTCCACTTAGAACACAATGGCAACCTAGAAACCTCGCGGACTTGTTCATTTTGGACATTCAGGAGGCCAAGTGGCTAGCACCTTATGGTAGCGACGTGACCAAGATATTCACGAATCAATATACCCAGGCTACAAAGCGACAGTTTCAATCGCATTGGAAAGCTTTTACGTCTCGGATTCTTAGAACAAAACAAACTGTGCCCTCGGTGGCGTTGGTTGTTTATTCTTTAATTTATCTGTTCATGCAGAAACATTTATCTGAAAGTAATTTATGTGGGCAGGTTTTAAACTCCGCCCACCTCCCCGTCAGCTCAGGCCTACATGGTCTCTGGACAAAGCATCGTTGTTATTCTCGTTCCCGTATGTACCAAAGACTGCAGATTTTACAAAAGGGCTGTATTCCTTATGGCTTTGGCTACCGGGAACAGAGTATCTGAGCTGGCGGCGATGAGCAACGCACCTAATTGCCTCAGGTTTTATAGGCTTCATGAGTGTATTCACATTGCACCTTCCCCGGGATTCATAGCCGAGATTGAGCACAGTGAACACGTGTTCCTCTAAATCGCCAGGGTGCTTTATGGGTCGCAAGTCCGGGTGAACGATTGATGGAGCGTACACTGGCTTCTCTCTTGGTCGAGGACTTTAAAGAGAAGCATCCCGGCGTTGTGGGTAAGACCCACGATTTACGCAAGGGGACAGCCTCTTTACGTTTCCTTAATAATCTTTCGGTGGAAGTTATTACGTCCAGACAGTTGTGGGCCTCTAATCAGGAGTTTTTGCCTCGATACCTTTCAGTAGCTCTGGACAAACCTTCCTTGCCATGTATAGCTTTACGGCAGAGGGTCTAGGTGGCCCTTTTAGTCACGTTTTGTTTAATTTCAAGAAAAAGGGGGGGGAGGGTGCAGTCAGTGTGACATAGGACACCCTAGACCCCTCCGGAGTATGTGTTCGGAACATACGAGCTGTGATACTGGTTGTAGGCATTGTATTATAAAATTTCTCTGTAGTATTCATTGCAGGAAATTGTGCTAAAGGCCAATAGTAGTGTTACGACAATTCTTGATGTACGTAGCTTTGGCTGTGAAGCAATAGATTTTGAGAAATCTCGGTAGTGGCAACTACGACTTTTACTTTTGCAGTAATTACTTCTGCATAAGTACACGAGTTCAGTACTTCTACGAATGTACAAGAATTCATTTATGTTTGGTTATATTTTTAGGAATATATCCACTAGTTAATGGGGTTTATATGTGCACATGTAAACTTATAAGTTTTTAGTTTTCACCACTTACTTTAAGTGGGGTGCCTTCTTAACTAGCAGATCTGTGCACAGAGTCTCAGAGTTAACCCTTTTTCAAGCAGGCTTCTTTGAAGCACGCTCCTGCTTGTACCTCTTTTTGAAGATTTAGGCTGTATAAAGTTTATGCACCCGAATATCTCTTTTTTACAAAAGTAAGAATACTATGTGGTTGTTTGATTATCTGCTTTTCTAGAGTTATGATATGATTACGAATGTCCCCCTCCAGTCTTAGAAATCAGGCATGTTCGTCAATGATGGAGGGGCCACTAATAAATTATAGGTTTGACTCCTGTAAGGAGATAAAGAAAACCTAATATTTAGTAGTGGCCCCGTAATCATTGACGACTGGGGCCCTCCCGACCATCCCCTTCCCATTCGTTGATGTATTAAGGATTTTGGTTTACTTGATATGTCAGTGAAGGAAGAATGACGCCTGAATCAGCGTCAGGTCAAAGATCCACACAAGTACATCTACGATATGATGGAAAGCTTATTGGATAGTTATTCTTATTTTCTGTTTGTTTTTTATTTTTTACAAAGTTTTTTTCGTAGTGAGAACCCAATTCATAATGACTGAAGCCATGAGTGAGGTCGCGTGCGCTCATGATGAAGGCTCCTCAGATTTTAAATGCTCTGTGCGGTAGATTTAAACTACGGCGGATTAGTGTTTGAAGAGGATGCCTTATGTAATAGGCATGTTCGTCAATGAATGATTACGGGGCCACTACTAAATATTAGGTTTTCTTTATCTCCTTACAGGAGTCAAACCTATATTTTGGCAAAATTTACACCAAGACTTTTACTGTTCACTCACTTTAAGCCCAATAATGACCCAGTCAGTGTTGAGATTAGGTGAAATGTTTGGTATTATGTTATTATCATGATTAAGATATCAGTTGACATATATTACATTGTAATGACTAAAAAAATAATAATAATAAAAGGCCCAATGGTGTCTTATAGGTACGAGGGTCATTATTCTAGCTTTACATATTAAATATAATTGTTTGGTATTGTTATATTAAGTTTAGAAAAGGGGTGTCACAATCGGAGCAATGTTGTTTTGGAATTAGAATGAAGTTTACTTGTTTTGGCCATTTAATCACTTCCAGGTGTATAAAGTTAATTGCAAAGCATAACTTTAACTTTGTGAATCTAGTATAATGCTGATATTTGGCCTAATAATTGCTTGTACCGGGTCTCTAGTGTGACACCCTGATTCTGAGGCCTTAGCGACAAGTGCCCACCTCAAGGGGGTTTGACAGGTCGAAATTTATGAGTCCTAGCTCCAACTTTAAAACTATAGTCTTACCTAGGATATCACTTTACACTTACACTTTGTTACACTTTGTTGTATTCCGTCCGTTAGTGACACAGTTGAGCTGGGGCTCCACTGCGACCAGGCAGCTCCCTTTCTTCCACTCTCCATTCCAGAAGTCGGTTGGAGTTGGTGCTGGGGTATCCTGGTGTTGGTGGCCGGTCCGGTATTTTGGCCAGCCACATGTCCAAGTTTTTCTTGAAGGTGTCTGGAGACACCCCGGTCATGTTCCTGAGAGGGGCTGGTATACAGTTGAACAGTCTGGTTCCATTGTATGCAAAGCTGTGATGGATCAGGGATTTGATTTTTTGTGTTGATCCCGGCGTAGTCCTCACATAGCACAGCCTCCCTCGCCTTTGGTGTTGAGTCTCTTGGATGTTTGGATTTGGTACCTTTTTTTCCAAAACCTTCCAGACGTAGATGATGATGTATCTCTCCCTACGTCTTTGAAGTGAGTACAGCTGCAGCTCCTTGAGTCTCTCCCAGTAGTTAAAGTGTTGAAACCCATGGATTTTACTGGCGAATGTCCTCTGGGTGGCTTCAATTTCTGTTATTTCTCTTACTTTTTGGGGAGACCAGAGCTGAGAGCAGTACTCCAGTCGTGGTAGGACCAGTGACTTCCACAGTGTTAACATACACCTCTCATGTCTTGTGTGGAAGGTTCTCAGGATCCAGCCTGCTATTTGTTTTGCTGTTGTTGTGGCTTTGGTAATATGCTGGGAAAATGTGGCGTCACTGCTCATATTTACTCCCAAGTCCTTCACTGTGTCCTTGGCGGTAATTTCTTGCTGTCCACTTTGTAGTTGGTGTCGTTTTGTAGTGCTCTCTTGTTCCCGTACCTTAGAAGCTCGAACTTGTCTCCGTTTAGGGCCATGTTGTTTTCTTCTGCCCACTTCAGGATTTTGTCCAAGTCTTGTTGTAGTAGCTGTGCATCATGTTGTGAGGTGATTTTCTTCATGAGTCTGGTGTCGTCTGCAAACGATGAGGCTGTTGAGTGTTCCAGGTCCCTGTCGATGTCTCCTATCATGATGAGGAATAGGAGAGGTCCCAGTACTGATCCTTGTGGTACTCCGCTGATGACCCCACCTGCTTCTGATAGGCTTCCTTGAACCGTGACTCTTTGTTTTCTGTTGGTGATGAAACTGTGGAGCCATCTTCCAAGGTCTCCCCCTATTCCCAGTGATTTGAGTTTATGTAGAAGGATCCCATGGTCCACCTTGTCAAAAGCTTTGGCGAAATCTAGATATATGACGTCTACATTTTCTCCGTCTTGAATATCCTGTAAGATTTTGTCGTAGTGTGATAGTAGTTGTGAAAGGCAGGAGCGGCCTTGTCTAAAGCCATGTTGACCCTCGTTGAATGCCTCGTTATCTTCCAGGTAGCTGACCATCTTAGCTCGTATTGTTCTTTCTATGATTTTAATAAGATGTGACGTCAGCACCACTGGTCTGTAATTTTTGGCTATGCCTTTACTACCCCCTTTATGTATTGGTGTGACGGTACCTTCTTTTAGGGATTGTGGTACATATCCAGTTTGGAGGGACTTGCTCCACAGCAGTTTTAGAGGCAAGGCTAGCTGATGTTTGCAGTTTTTTAGTAGTTGGGCATGAAAGCCGTCTGGTCCTGCCGCAGAGTTTGGTCCAATCTTGTCGATGGCTGCTATTATGTCCTCTGTTGATACTGTTACCGAGGAGAGTTGATGTGGTGTCCCAGGAGCGTTGTCAAAGAAGGTCGTTGCATTATCGATTTTCTTGTCTTCATTTGGCGGGCTGAAGACACTTTCGTACTGCTGTTTGAGTATCTTGGCCATTTCGGTTGGGTCACTCTCAAGTTCGCCCGTAGGTTTTGCAAGTGGTCCTATTGTTGAGGTGTTCCCGAGTCTCATTTTTGCGTATGCATAGAAGAATTGCTATTTACTCGTATGTTTGCAACTGCTTGGAGTTCTTCACGTGTTCTTTGCTCTTGGTGTGACTGGATGAGTTTTCGTTCAACTTCATCGAGCTCTTCTTGTAGTTTGGTGATAGTGTGCGCATGGCTGGTCTTCCTTTGCTTGGCTCTCAAGTACGTCCTTTTCTTCATTAGTATTTTTCTATCTCTGGGAATTAGTTTAATCTGCTTCCTGCTTGATTTTGGGTGGTATGATGTTTTTACAGGTCTCCAGGCATTGTTTCTGGAGGATACTGAGAGTTTCGTCGACGTTTTTATCTTCGAATAGTGCCCTCCAATCAGTTACTGTCAGTTCTGCTCTCAGTATGTCCCAGTCTATATCTTTGCTGTAGAAGTTGAGATCTTGCAGAGAGGTGCAGGGATTTGGCTTGATTCCTGTTGACATCTTCTTGGTGGTGTGGCTGGTGTGGGGGTTCTAACTTTGATGAGGCTGTGGTCGGATATTATAGTTTTTACAGTTTCGTACGAGTGTACCAGGTCGAAGTTGTTGCCAAAATAGTAAGTCCAGTGTGTTGTTGCCTCTTGTAGGTTCCTCGATGTATTGCTTCATGTATGCAGTGTCCATGATAGTCATTAGCTCCTTGGCTTGCTGTTTTTCATCCCTGGATCCTCCGTCTATTTTCATGGTTGCCCAATTGATGATGGGCAGGTTGAAATCTCCTGTGATGATGACATCTGTAGCGTTGTAAGTAATAGTTAACATGTTTGTGCCTGAAATTCGGTTACATAATATAAAAGTAATTCAATTATCCTTTGAAAGTTTTATTAGACTCCGAGTAAGTTGAGGAGCTCATTTAATCAAGGTATATGCAAGGATTGAACCCCCTCCTACAGCGCTACACCTCTCTAGGTGCCTTCTCTCCCTCCCGCCAGCCTCGGGATAGGGGAAATATTTGGCTTAACTCAGTATAAATTTCCCTTTGTTTTTGTGTTTAGAAAAACCTTCAGTTGAGGTGAGTGAAATTATTGTGAAGTATTTAAGATAATTTTCCCTAGTGACCATTTTTTAACCCCAGTTTCTTATGTAACTAGAAATTACGACATCCTTTGTTTTCGACTGAAATGGGAGGGAGACTCGGCAGTGGTTTGTAGCTTGTGCACGTGGCCAATATCAGGCAGATAAGAGTAAAACTCCACCAAAATGAGGCACCCACCCACCGGACACCTCACTCATGGCAATCGGCCCCCATGTGGAGGGGGCAAGTTGCCCACAGTAGATGGGGAGAGCTATTTTATGGGTGAGGCCATGTATCCCAGCACCCAATCCTGTCCTCTGCGTATAGCCTTTCCCTAATATGTTATTAGAGGCAACTGTTATTTAAATGTTAGGTAGGTTAGGTTATGATAAAGAATATAATAGTAGAGGAAAAAATCGTGCCAAGGGGCCCGTCCACATCATGCGCAAGGACAGGATTGCAGGATTTGGTGCTGCATACATGGCCTCCCGTTTATGCGTTGGTGTAATGTTGGCGAAATGTTTGTTTATTGTATTATTATCATAGGCTAATATCTCGACATAGTGTAGTTTAGGTTAGGTTAGGTTTAAATTAAGAGAAGTCTCGTACTTTAAACACGGGTAAGCCTGTTTTTTACTGTTGACAAACGAGTCTTCTACATTCACAAATTATTCACTTCCGTCTTAATTACTCATTTAGATTGCAAATTCCATATTATTTGTCCTGCCAACCTTATTAATTATGTATCTGATAATGTTAATTGTATTATGTTAGTGTAGTATTATCACCGCAATGATATCCCGTATGTTCAGTTAACTTACTACCAACATTCTTTTTTGAGTAGGGTGTATAGAGCCTACACTCCATTTTTCTATTTGGAACTATTTTCTTTATATTTTTGAGGTAACTAAGTAAAATATATCTGTATCCCCCAACCCTCCGTTTTCTATATGGACCATCTTATATATTTTTGAGGGTCAACATAAGAAAAAATTTATCTGACCCAACAATTTACAACCGTTCTTTTGTTGTCTCTTAATATGTACATTTGACCACTTTTGTAATGTTTAATATGAATTAAGGGATTAAAATGCCAGCCCAGAACGAGCAGCCCACCACAGAAGCCACGAGGCGAACACCACACAGATCACACCACCCGAAAGAAAGGTCCACAGAACGACCAAGGACCAGCTGACCGAGCCAACCAGTTCAGACAGGGCTAGGCCCTCAGGGCTAAGCAACTCCAAAACCACACCTGCCTACCCCTTCTAAACACTGACCTTTCCCACACCTCACACATACACTACCCCTCGTGTCCTAGCACCTCTACCTACATGATTATGAACATAAAGATGAATACACATTCATATTTAAAAAACACCCATGCCCTGTCCCTAGGTTGCCGATAAATCTATGTATGTTCTTTCATCGAGAGGGTCTTTTCTTCTTTTTTCTAAAGTAATATGTCCACGGGTTCGAGACCCTTAAAATACCTTGTCTTGCCAGACTAAGTTTCTGAAGACCAACCGCCCCCATAAATCAATCTATGTATGTGTTTCAAAGGATAGGGCCCTTAAAAACTACCTTGTCTTGCCAGATCTAAGTTTCTGAAGACCCACGTCACCCCATAAATCTATGTATGTTCAATCGCATCCCCGGGAAATTACTAATTTCACACCCCTTAGGGGGAAATAACTGCTTGTCTTGCCAGACTAATTGTTTTCTGAAAGACCAACCGCCCCCATAAATCTATGTATTCAATCTCTGTAGGTTAGTTATCTTTAGATCCGCCAGATTGATGTTCACTCTTTTCCATTTTACTTTGTTCCATCCATTGTTTATAAACAACGTCTCTTCCAATCAACGTCCTTCGTAATTCCACAGGTCCAAACACAATATACTCTCGAAAATACGCCATTTTTTTTAATGCTTCGTGTCCTAGCACCTCTTACCCGCACACCCGACCTCACCCTACATTGATTATGAACAAGGAATACCACATTTATATTTTAAAACAAAACACATAAACCCATGCATGCCCTGTCCCTAGGTTGACCAATGCCAACCCGTCAGACAAGCCCATGACTAAAGATGTTCGCCCCCATGCTATAACGTAATGCTACACCGCCAAAAAACCAGAGATGTGTATAGATACCCTTTGTTTTCCATTGTCTATCATAGTATCACGAAACAATAACGAAGTACCCCTACGAACTGCCGCTTTTCTTTGGTCTATATTTCATAGAAAACGCAGTTCCCAGGGACAACTAGACGTACAAGAAATCGTGTCAAATAATAGTGTCCATAACCCCGTATTGACGAGTAATAATACACCATGTTTTTCCCTACTTTATCCACAGTCAAGCACACACCTACAGTTAACCTCCTTCTCCCCCACAGCCCCACAGTCCACATGATTCTATCTTTTCCAGACTCATATACCACCCAGTATTTGCATCCCCCGGTAGCATTTGGCTAACGTACTTTCACTGTCCTTTCAAACTCCAATATCAACTGTAGCCTAATGCCACCCCCACGCCCGGAGACCTTAGGGTCAAATTTCCACGTAGCCCCCTGAACTCTCTCCCTCTCATTAACACCCCCCGCTCCTCGACTCTTTTCCGACCTAGCCTCTCCCTCATACCTCTTGAAGATCCTTGATTTTTCCGTTGCTAACGCTCTCCAACCTTTTATATATATATACTCCTATCCAGCCTACCTTCCCTTAGTAGGCCGGAACAACATTAGAACTTTACTAACCCCTTGCATGCCATCTATTCCCTTACAACCCATTCACAACCCTGCACCCAATGATCGTCAGTGCGAGGCTAGCCGCCTCGCCAGTAACTAACTTCTATTGCCATACTTCCAGATAAATGTGGCAGAGTTAGCAACCCAGTCTCCACCACATCCAGCAAACCATACAATTAACCCTTTCAGACTCATATGACGCAGAGGTTGCCAGACTAGCAATAAGAAATAGAGTTCTCTCACTCTTATAATTATATAATTACCTCTCCAAAATTAGTTTTTCTGCTCACCGCTAACTCAAAGACAACTGCAGAGGTTGAAGTAACTAAACTAAAGGTTTCTAAATACCCCTGATGGTAACAAAGGTTTTAAAGTATCCCTAACAGGCTCAAAATCGCGTCATATGTCGGAGAGGGTTAACAACCAACCGATTAAAACCAGCTAGCCAAGGCACCTTCGGTTTTGGTATTAAGAACACCCACATCTGTCTCATAAACAGAGGGTTATTACAAACCCTTGTGATATGGCAAGCCCCTAGCCACAGCCGCCGGACGACCGTCCCAGAGAGAGGGCGCCCAGCTACCCCTTTTTACCTACCCAAGGAGGGAGACCCCCACCCTTGCGGAGGTATACCTGACCCTTGTTTTGACTTCCGGGTCATTGCCAGGTAGCACAGGAATTCTTCCTATCGATGAACTAACCATGCATGACTAACACCTTTACTAACCTCTATTAACTCACAATAACCCATTAACCTTTCTTGCATACTCTGATAACTAAATTAGCACCTCAGCTATACCATAGAATGAAGATTGAACAATCTAAGAGACGCTCCTATCACAGCTGTCCCAATCCTCCTCGCAAAGTAGATCCAGTCTCCCTCCCCTCAATACTTCCAGTATAGCCAAAATAGTACCTCTTACTAAGGCTCAGTTATATCACAATATGAAGGCTCCCTATAGCCATGTGCCACAACAGTAATCACCACCTTACCTAGTCCCCATATCTATTGAGAGCTCAAATAATTCCATAAGACTCGAGATCCCTATGGCCTACAGGGTCCAAAACCGAGCCTATAAACCCAGCTCCAGCCCCCAGTAAAATCAGTTGAAAGATAGACACCAACCCAGGTTGGTCACCAGAGTTAACCTCGAGCTCTATCCTTGTTGGTTGCTGAGAATTGAGTTCCAGAGCTGGCAGACTCCGTGGCAGATTTGGATAGAAGGACCTGTCCACGTACTTGAGAACTTCCTACATATGGACAACCTGGACGGCCGCGGAACCAGTCGTTAGCCCCCAACATCACGGACGCAAGATAACCAGGACCAGACCAATCAAATACTACCCAAGATTCACTCTATCAGTACTACAGTGTTACAGTACTATTTAGAGACTCACTTATTAACTCACTCAGATATTATGTTCCAGTAAGTCAGAGGAGGCGGGAAGCCCCAGGATCATTGCCACTGCCTCGCACTACACTCACAACAACACTGGACGGCCGTTAGAATTAACGCAGGAGGCTGAAGTTGCCACCAACATCATGGTAACTTATCAGACTTACTACCATTTGACGCAAAATTGCGTCATTCAAACTTATTGGAGTATATCCATATGACGTGATCGCGTATACAGTTTTTGGTGGACTTATTCATATGACGCGATTGTCATATATTATTAATATTTCTACGAAGTGGCTATATCTTTGCCCCAGTATAATTCATATATAACCATTCCATTAGGAAGTGCTAAGCGTATCAGTGTTCATTAATTAACAGGCGATACTAACTCTCGTAATTACCCATTATCCAGATATTATTACATAGAAGTGAAACCCTAGTGATATCTGAATGTTCGCCCACTGATTTGCGTTCTACGTATTTCTGATAAGAATATAAAACTTAGATCAGTACCCCCTGAGGTTACTAGAATTCCCGTGCTCTAAAATACGCGTGTCTAATCTAGTCTGTGAACTACTACTTGTGCACCAGAGCTACCAGTAATAAATCTAACAGTGAATATGAATCTATAAGTAACATTGATGGTCTTCCAGTATATAAACTTGTGAATAAAGCCAGTGATCAGAAGATTAATACCTGAACGTTGGAAGTGGGAGACTAGGCTCCATCCAGATCCACTTATGCTAGTGTTGTTCATTTCTATCATTTGCCTTGCACGAGTATTCAGAAGTGTATATATCAATAAACGTAATCGTGTGTCTTGTTACCGTGGTTTATTTTGTGTTCTCTATTCCTCATACCTTGTATTGTGCATGCAGCCTTATATACCCAGTCAGTTAGAACTCACATTACCCAAGTTAATCCTGTAGAAAAACAGGGCATAACATTGGCGGCAGCGGTGGTTCTTGATTCGGATAAAAGGTTGCATTACATTGCAAGTTTGGAACAGCCAGAACACGATAACATCATGGCGCACCGTTCTCACATTCCCATCCCACATTATGATGGGAGAAACTTATGAGATCGAAACATTCATGGACATAGTGAAACCCGTACTTGACCTAGTTTATACCACGGATGCAGAAAAAGATAGCCGTGACATTAACGCACCTGGGAAAAGCCGTTTCCCTGGTTGCCTACCAAGTGCACCCTGCTCTCACATGGGACGAATTTCGCACACTAGTGATAGAGGCCATTAAGCCTTCGTTGGGCGTTTTCGTGGCCCACACCCGTATCCAAGACACTAAATTCGAAGGCGATCTAGATGCCACAGTGAATAAGATCGCCCAACATATAAAAGTTTCTTTCCCCACATTGACCAGAATCCAACAAGAACAGCAGCAGATTCTGGTCAACCTTGTATCAATATTGCCCTCAGCAGTAAAAGATCATTTCCGTGTGCACGATTTCGTCGGATATAAAAAAGATCTCATCACGATCCGACGTATTTTGGCCGTGCACACAGAAACACCCACCCAAATCGCTGTAATCAAGAGGTTTCCCACGCACCCGCAGCACCCCGACCACCAAAACTCCAAGAATGCCTACCCATCCTCATCCTTCCACAACAGACCCACCTACCCTTCCGGCAAGCCCCAACCCAGTAGACCCCGGTTCCAACCTACCCAGCCACGCAGAATCTTCAACCGGAACAAAACCTACAACACCTACCAAAGTAAAAACCCTACCTTAGTAATTATCAACCCCTATGATTTCCCTGCCTGTAATGCTCAGTGTGCCCTCCATCAAATTCGTGACTCTGCCAAACCTCGCCCCTTTACTCCTCGCATTTCTGTAAATGAAGAGGAGTTGGGACAAGAGGAAGAAATGGAGGCAATGTACACCGAAGACATAGCCCCCCATATCATGACCTCAGACGATACCGAGGAAACCCTGGAGGAGGTAGATACCGACCCCCAGGATTTTTAAAGTATCCCCCGCCCACGATGGGCTCGGCGGGGGACGCCATAACTGACCGCACTGCCCCCATTTATTACATGGCCAAAATCAAGGACATTCCTGTCCGCTTGTTAATCGACACGGGAGCTGCCAAGTCATGTTTGTTCAAGTCTTATTATGATCAACACCACCGACTATTTGGCCCCTTGTTAACCACCAAAGCAGAACTAATCTCAGCTGCTGATACTTACTTAAATCTCCTAGGAGACACTTTGCCCCTGTCAGTAACTACTCCTGCCCCCCATGCTCGTTGTTATCACACGTTCACAGTATTTTCCTCCCACTGTAAACATTACGATGGTTTCCTTGGACTTGACCTCCTTCAAAAACTCCAGGCCCAGGTTGACTGCGGCCAAAGGCTGATCTCATTCAAAAAAAATTCCAACCCAAAGCCTCTGACAAACCAATCACGCAGAAACCCATTCACAAAAAGAAAAAACACCTTCCCCCTCAACAAACCCTGAGTCAGGGTTACCAAGTTGCAGCTAGCACTAAGGTGACTCCTAACCCCCCCTTGCCCCGAGTTCTCTCAAAATATCACCCAATTCAGTAAAAAAATGCCTCAACAAACGAAAGAAGACAAGTCCAAGCAACTCCCTCTCGGTAATCCCCTCAATTCTCGTAACTCTGTCCAGGATAAATCCTCCCATGTTTTCAGGACAGACTCTGATATATGTAACCATAATTCTATCAAATGTTTATGTACACATGTTTCCAGGGAAAATGCCGACCTATGTACCCAACAATGTTTCCCCCATGCCCCCAGAAATGTTCAGCTATCCCAACCAACAAAATTCCCCTTGTGACAGTTTTCCGTCAGTAGCTCCCTTCCACCCCCACACAATTCACACCCCTAGAAAACTTCACAACCCCACACTTGACTCGCCCTCTCATGACAAACAAACTCACCAGTCCCAGATAACCTCTAACCAGACCGTGACTGCCACCAAGAAAATTCCCCAAATTCGTCCTGTTAACAACCCCAAATCAATACAGTCCTCCACCAATAACCCATGTTCTACACCTAACTCTTCCCCCACCAACCCTCCGCAGTCCCACCAACAAATCCCGTTTTCTAACTCGCTCACCTCTCACCACCCTGACCCTCCCACACGCGCCGTTAATCCTCCCCTCACGCGTGACAACCTAGGGACCCAACCATGTTCCCCCCCTACCCCCAGAAATGTCCAGCTATTCCACAACCAACCAAATTCCCCTTGTGACAGTTTTCCGTCAGTAGCTCCCTTCCACCCCCACACAATTCACACCCCTAGAAAACTTCAAAATCCCACACTTGACTCGCCCTCTCATGACAAACAAAACCACCAAATCCATATAAACTCCAAACAAACCGTCACTGCCACCGACAAAGCTCCCCAAATTCGTCCTTCTAACAACCACCAATCCTTACATCAGTCCTCCACCAATAACCCATCTTCTATACCTCACGCTTCCCCCACCAACCCTCCACAGTCCCTCCAACAAATTCCGTTTTCTAACTCCCTCACACCGCGCCCCACTGATCCTCCCACACGCGCCGTTAATCCCCCCCTCACGCGTGACCCCCACCAAAGTGACCTTTCCCCCATTATGCTTACCAAGCACCTGCTCGCCAGTCGATCCCCCACCATCATTAGCCCAGCTGTAGTTCAAGATAAATGCCAAATTCCCCCCCGCCATCAAAAATGGGTGAACCTTCGACCCATACCCCAAACTCACATGATATTTTCCCCCACTACCACGTCCACCAACCCCAATCGTTGCCTCTTACAACCCGCCATCATTTCCGCTCGCATCAACCACATTCTCGTGGCAAATATCTCTGAGGAATCCCTGACATTACCAAAAGGTCTCATTATAGGAGACCTCGAAACTTTTGATGACCTCCCCATAGATTTTAATGACACCCCTACCAGCCTCCAATTGCCCCCTCTCCCGGACACATTATCCGACCACCAAAACACGGCATGTACGACCTATTGCTAGAGTTCAGTGACGTGTTTGCCCAACAACCCACTGAAATCGGACAGACCGATGTAGAACAACACATCATTAACACCACAGGCCCCCCCCCCCATAAGACAACCCTCCCATAGAAAAAA